>QODF01000034.1:1068417-1111828 GCA_024372805.1 Oostethus manadensis | reverse complement strand
ATGGACAATTTAGAGTCGCCAATTAACCTAACATGCATGTTTTTGGAATGTGGGAGGAAACCGGAGTACCCGGAGAAAACCCACACACGCACGGGGAGAACATGCAAACTCCACACAGAGATGCCCAACGGAGATTTGAACCCAGGTCTTCCAGATCTCCTGACTGTGTGGCCAATGTGCTAACCACTCAGCCACCGTGCGGCCCCATTTTGATTCAAAAACAGTCTAATTTGTGTTAATAAAGCATTGAAAGTGACAGAAGATTTATACTTAATAAAATCACCTGCTTCAAGTGGTGCCATCCAGAGGAGCTTTCTTCATCATTTCAATTACATTGAGGTACTGTTGTTGCACACCTACCAGGCTTATTTGTTTTATGAGTGTTTTAGCCTTTTTACTTGTGGTGGAAAAAGACACAAATGATACGTTTTTTTTTGTCAGGATCGCCATTAGCGCTGCTCTTAAAGAAAAAAAAAATCTATCAGATTCGACTATGGAAGTCCTTAGTTAAAGACAGCCCTATAAATCACACTAAAAAGTAAAACTATATAATAGTAATATATAGTATATATATATAGTAATATATAGTATATATAATAAAAGTAATAATATATAATATATAGTGTTTTCCATAAATTAATTTATTTGTGGCGGCCTGCCACTAGTTTCACCTGCTACAAATGACTTTTACGTTACCTGCTAGGTGGCGGCATGCACCATAAATCTGCTCCGCATTCCCGCTTGGTACTTACTAAAAGTGAAAGACAAGAAGTGTCACTTGCGCCATGGATTTGCTCTGTAATCAAATGCAAGCAGTCACAAAAGGCAGTGTATTTGCTGCGGGAACAGACCTCCATATCCCTGTGTGTGCGCATTCCACGACCATAAAAGGTGAGGTGTGGAAGCGTGAAGCCTTTGATGAGTGGGAATCATGATAGCAATAGTGCTAAGAAGATGGAGCTTGCCCTGGAGACACTTTTCCATTATTTGGTAACACTTCGCCCTGCCCTGTGAAATACATAAACCAGTGGCGTCCAAAGTGCGGCCTGAGGGCCATTAGCATGCCACGGTTTGTTTTGTTTATTGTCCCGGAGTACATTCTAGAAATTAAATACGTCAAAAAAACTGCAAAAGTCGCTGAGGATAAGCGGCATAGAAAACGGATGGATGCAAAAATTGAAAAATAGAGCAAAACAAATAATGTAATGCATGATAAAGCTACAATGTTGATACTAATAATAACAATAGACAAACTGCCACCGCAAATAGATTGCGGCCTTGCAGGAACGACTGATATCTGATGCTGATGTAAGAATACTGTACTTTGGGCAAAAATGATGTGATATTCTGTATGTTGTGATATACATAATCTGATGGGTCGCATGGCGATTGAGTGGTTAGCATGTTGGCCAAATGGTTGGCCACCTCTTCTCCATGTGCGTGCGTGGGTGGGTTTTCTCCGGGTACTCCGCTTTCCTCCCAAATTCCAAAGACATGCATGTTAGGGTAATTGTAGACTCTAAATCGTCCGTAAATGTGAGTGTGAATGTTTGATTGTCTTTAAGTGCTCTGTGAGTGACTGGCATCCAGTCCAGGGTGTACCCCGCCTCTTGCTGGAACTCGGCTGGGGTAGCTTCCAGCAAACCCTTGTGACCCTATGAGGATAAGTGGCATAGAAAATGGATGCATTTCAAAATTATAGATCTTTTTTACAAACATGTATGTTCATTATGCTGGATCTAGTTTGATGGCCCAAAGATAGGGCTCGATGCCGGGCTGATTGAAAAGACCAGCGCAGCGCAAATACTGGACCCACCCCAGGAGCCTGGCAACCCACTCTACACCACTGCGCCAATGGATTTCGAATGTGATGTCATAAAAGCTCCCGTAGGTGTACCGTGTGGGAGGGCCAATAGCTTTCTCCGTACTGATGTTGCTACACATTTCCATGTATTCATTTAATGGATCTTTTGCACAGCCTTGTTGTTCAAAGAAGCCACCAACCCCCTACCAAGCCTATTGTAGAAAAAATGGTCAGAAAAGGTTAAGCCATTATAAACCCCTGGAAAACAGCTGCTGTGTGTTATGACTCAGACATAATATTAAAAAAGGAGACGGGAAAGTAGTGTAATGTCAGTGGGCTCTCTAAGCTTGCCTATTCTTAGTAGAGACGAAGGTAGTCACCAGGGATGACGCTCCATAAAAGCCAGTGCAGCTTTAGAATGTGCAGGAATGTGCACTATTCCTCCACCATCCTTGATCAGGTTGTCCGTGCCTCTCTGTACAATACTGTATGTGCCTCTGTTTCTTTGCAGAGTAATGATTAGGTGGCACCAAACGCAAGGAGGCTCAAGATGATTGGCAGGTGTTGTCTCTCGGCCAGCAAAGTGCACATTATTATCCAGACTGTAGTGTCATGCTCTAGTCCCCTCAAGCACTCTTAATAATCCAACCCCTTCATGTTTAAGCTCTACTTACTTTATGATTAAAAGCGGCTTTCGCTTATCTCTGTAGTGAGTATTTTATTATTAGGCTGTACGGAAATCCATCCTGGATCAATTTAATTACTTAGTCAAACGATCTGCTGAAAAGTCAAGCTTACTCTGCTGAAATGTTCATTCCTATACAGAGGACCATGCATGAGCAAGTGAATGACAACGCTATTCAAATCAGTCATGCTGGATTGCAATCGTTCCTCCACACTTTTCTCTCCAAGATGTTGTTGTTTGCAGTGCAAATCGCTCTGTCCCTCCTCTTCCTTCCTCGCCTCCTCTTAGTGCGTCCTCGCCATAGCCATCTCCGCACCATTAATCTTCCAAACAATGAAATGAAACCACTGACTCTATCACTCCCATTATCAACTGCTGCAGTCGTCTCTTATTTATGTTCCATTTTTCCAGCGCTCTTCGTCACTCAGCCAGTCAGCTGTTGTCTCGTTGATCGCCATGTAATGTCTCTTATGAATAATGCAGACAGCAGACCAAAATAGTCGCACTGGTTTTTTTATGCCTCAGATTAGTTTTGCAAGAGTTTCATGGAATTATTATTTTTTTTAATGTTAGTTTGTTTATACTCAGTGGAAAGGAAATTAAGATCTAGATATGAAGGAGCTTGGGAGTAGGCCTGGCAGGATAATCAATTAATCAGACGATTAAAAAAAATAAAAAATAAAAAAAATATATATATATATACCGGCTTCCATAAATTGACATGTGCATGACACCATGTTTATTTTCCTCATCTCTCGTTACCACACAGGCTGGATGACAAGAGGGTTCACTCTGCATGTGTCTCCGTGCACTGGTTGAATAGTGGGATGAACGGAGAGAGTGAGCCCTCCTGTCAGACATTCAGCACCTTTGTCCCATTACGTGGAGGCGGGGCTACTAGTGAGTGGATACACAGAGCTGCCGGCAAGTTGGCCAGTTGGCAAGCCAACGCTCATATGAATGAAGGCACAAAAGCCACGGTTTCTAAGCCGAATGCCAGAAGACGGCGCTGCTGGCGGCAGCAGCAGAGCCTGCATCCCGATAGACAATGCTTTCATGTTTAGTCGGCAAAGTAAATATAAATAAAACAACGCAAAATACTCACAATTAGACAGGATGGGGTGAACAGCTCTCTTGTTTTGAAGGCCAGAAGTGTGTTGAGAAGGTTTGTTGGTTAAGATGAGCTGGGAGCCAATTCTGCGATTCAGTCAGTGATTCCGTTGATGCGGAAATCAAAGGACCTTAAGTGCGTCTTTTTCAGACCTGACCTGAACCTAATTGAGCAGGTGCAGAAAGGTGCAGAAAGGTGCAGAAGTGCAAGGTGTCTGCTACCAGCTTCACCAGAGATATCATCGCGGATGAGTGCAATGCCCTCCATCCATCCATTTTCTATGCCGCTTATCCTCATTAGGGCCTTGGGTATGCTGGAGCCTATCCCAGCTGACTTTGGGTAGGAGGCGGGCTACACCCTGGACTGGTGGATGAGTGCAATGGATTTCAATAACAAGCTGTGCAGCTTTGTTGGATTCCATGCCCAAGGGATTAAGGCATTGCTGCATAACAAAGGTGATGGCCCAAACCATTGACACTTATGTCACAGTTACACATGTGACGTGTACTCACTTGTGTTGGCAGCTAAACAATGTTGGATGTGTGAGTATTTTTCAGAGGACAGTCAGCTGTACACTGACTACTTTATAGTCTAGCTTCCTGTCTAGTATTGTCCATTGGGAAGATGTGCTGTAACAAAAATGGTTGCTGAAATGTGAGGTTTATTTTTTCTGCATTTTGCGCCTGTGGATTGTAACCAATTTGTATGGAGAGCATCAAAATGTGCAGTGCTCATAGTGAAGTTCTCATAGTGATATTTTTAGTGAGTTTGCTTGTTCTTTCTCAGGGCTGCCATGCCCATGACCAGTTTGTCATTTAAACAGACTGATAACTGTTGAAATGAGAGATGTCTAATAATATCAGCCAACCCACATTATCAGCAGGTATTGTGATAAAAAAGATATTTTTGATCTTATCGTTTTTTCTGCTGATAGTGATATTGGTGCGTGAGTGCACATGTACCGCAGAGCAACAAGCTCAGTATGCCATCAGTCTGGAATTATTTCCAGCTTTTGATTTTGGATGGTAAATATGCAAGTAGCAATAATGATAAAGTGTTAAGTTTCATCCCTGCAATTGACCTGAGACCAGTCCAGGGTGTACCTCGCCTCTCACCCATAGTCAACTGGGATAGGCTCCAACATATCCTAGCGACCCTTAATGTAGATAAGTGGCATAGAAAAAGATGGATGGATGGACGTTTTGCTCTTTGCACATAACGCTGCGCCACCTAAGTGGTAGCGCTGATTGCAAATGAAAAACGGGCGCCGCCGCACGACCACCATGCAGCTTCACATTGCACAAAACAGAAAACCAAAATAAGAATCAACATGACAAAAACAAAGTCCAACCTGACATAAAGTCCTGGGACAAATAAGGCGCCTTCCTTCAATACTTCTAATCTAATATCACACTGTTTGTGTACGATTACACTGCTGGGTTTAGAAAGTGAAATTGGATAAACATCCCAGTAGTGAGCTGTGCTGCAAGTGCAAGTCATGCAGCTTGTGAGCAACACTTGTCATTTGAAATTGTTCAGCTGTGAAGTGTAACCCAAAACAAATCCAGGAGACGCATTTTGGTATATTCAGAAAGGCAGGCGAGAGCTGATATTCAAGGATTCATGGTTCATGGTGATCTGAGCAGTGGATGTCCAAGTTAGTATTTATACGGTTGCCCTTTTATAGTTGAAGCATGAGAAGCTGCCCCATTTCAACAGTCTGTCAGGAATGAGTCCAATGTTCCTACCTACCCGGCAGATGGGGATTTTTTTTTAGGTCGCTCAATTCCGATATCGACCAACATTTTTAGATGTACTACTTCACGGTTGGACAAAACCTTATCAACATACGGTATGGAACTCATCTTGCAATGTACATTCTTCCCAAACCTTATTTGTCTTGCATACTCCCTGAGTTTTTTTTGTCATTCATTCATTGTCTATGCCGCTTATTAGGGTCGCGGGTATGCTGGAGCCTATCCCAGCTGGCTTTGGGCGAGAAACGGGGTACACCCTGGACTGGTCGCCAGTCAATTGCAGGGCACATATAGACAAACAAACATTCACACTCACATTCATATCTATGGACAATTTAGAGTCACCAATTAACCTAACATGCATGTTTTTGGAATGTGGGAGGAAACCGGAATACCCGGAAAAAACCCCCACACGCGCGAGGAGAACATGCAAACTCCACGCAGAGATGCCCAACGGAGATTCGAACCCTGAATCTCCTGACTGTGAGGCCAATGTGCCATCCACTCGTCCACCGTGCGGTCCCTTTTTGTCATAGTAAAGACAAATATTTATCATGAGGGCGCTAACAATGCATGTCTTGGGACACACCTATTTAATCTATAAAACCCTCTAAAAAACATCTTTGACAATGTTAAATGACTTTTATATACTGTAGATGCTGGTTCCAAGCACAAACAGGTACATTCATCATATACTTATGGAATTTTGCCCTATTTTGATTATTTTAAACATTGCTGGAACCTTTTTCATGGCCGCCGCCTCCGACTACTACTTTTGGACAAATGAGGATCCAGAACCTTATTTTTTTGAGCCTGAATATTTTTGAGCTAGTGACAAATATTTAAATGTTTTGGCTGTGAAATATTTACGTGTGCAAAAACATGCCAAAAAATATCAGGATGGGGGTAAACACTTTTTGCACCTCTGTATGTAAGATGCGGGTATCCACATTTTTTTTTTTTTTACTTTTGATTACATAGACACAAGTCGAAACAGTTCCAAACAGCGTGTATAACATGGTTAGTTAAACAACGGCCTACCAGAAAAGTAATTCATCACCATCCTCATCCTCCTTTGGAGCCAAAACCACTCAAGTCGTCTTCTTCACGCATGACAATTAAACATCCTGATAATTCCTTCGTCACACACTTCCTCAGTCTCTCTTCCGCTTGTCGCCGCTCATTGTGTCACTTTTCTCTGTGATACTGGCTAAAAGAGCAAAAAAAATCATCACTCATCACTAAACCCAGTGGTGATAGTGGAATGGTGGCGGTCCATAAGCTGTAGTAAGTCTACACTTGGCCACATGGCAGTTAGCATGTTGGCATGTTGGAAAACCAGGGTTCAAATCTCCGTTGGGCATCTCTGTGTGGAGTTTGCATGTTCCCCGGGTGCGTGCATGGGTTTTCTCCAGGTACTCCAGGTTCGTCCCACATTCCAAAAACATGCATGTTAGGTTAATTGGTGACTCTAAATTGTCCATAGGTATGAATATTAGTGCGAATGCTTGCTTGTCTGCCCTGCAATTGTCCAGGGTGTACCCCGCCTCTGGCCCAAAGTCAGCTGGGATAGGCTCCAGCATACCCGCGACCCTAATGAGGATAAGCGGCATAGAAGATGGATGGATTGGTGTAAATCAAACTTACTTTAGATGTGTCAGAGATCGCTGCAAAAGACTTCATCACATCTTCCACTTCTCTCCCGCTTCACTTCCTGAAGCTGCACTCTAAACATCATGTGAAATGTATGTAAACATCATGTAAACATCACGTAAATTAACCACAGTACTGTACAAGCTGCAGTGTTCCGAGCAGGAGAAAAAGTAGCGGCCAATACACCGGAAATTACGTTACGTACCTAAGCATCTTTGCCTCCGGGGGCACTGCCAGATGAAACAAGTTGTCCATATTACTATATCTAGAGAAGTTATTGACTTATCTGTGTGTGGACTTGGAAGAGCTTAACTCAATGCAAGGGTGATCCCGCTGGGTGGGTGACGAGGCGCCCCAGATCTCTGCTCTACTTCATCCCTTTTCCCGGTCTAACACATTGACTCGCCCCTCCCTGCAGACCTGTGCTTGTTTATGTTTAATAAGGAAGATTCATTAGACTCGTTGATATTCTAGGACACTCTGCCTCATTCTCTGGTCTTGGATCGGCAAGGACACACGTGCACTGCATGAACATGTGCAAAGGGAGCAGCTAAACCCCGGCGCAGTAACATGATGGATGGAGTCAAAGGTGACCCGTTCAGCCTGCTAATCAAGCATTCCGTCAGCTGGAGCCGTTTGTGTAGTTAAGCGACTCACTTTAACTGCCGGTATCAAAGTCCGCTAAACTTAAACGGTACCGCTTTACGTTGTTTAAAACTGCGGTTCATTTTGTAGACGTGCAAGTCGTTAGGGCAATAGCATTATGAACGTTTGATAAACAGTTGCTTTTACTGGTGTGATTTATTTCCCCCCTTTGCCGTTATGCAATGTTTAATGCATAAGAGTTGAACAGGCTCCTTAGCATCAGGTTTAATTACCAGTGAAACATGATGATGCAGTTGTGGGCCGAGCGCCAGGAAAAATTAGGTCTGCTCCTAATCTGGACACTGAAGTGATGTTACATTTTTGTACTCTGCTACACGTGACGACGGGATTTCGCAAACGTGCGTGGAGGATGTGCTGTAATGTGAGGTCAGTGACTTAAGCACGGGCCTTTTAGTTGCATCGATAAGCAGACCAGCTGAGCGAGCATTTTGGAAAAATTAACATAGAAAATCGTTACTGCGCTGCACGGATTATCATAGATGGTCTGTTATACAGTTCTCAACCTCCGGCCAGCCCAGTAATGAGAGCTGATTAGCTGTCGACCTAATAGTTTGTCTAATGCATCCTGCTTTATTTAGGGCACACCGATGTCATAGCAAGACCTCATCACTGTAAAGATGCAGGACTTCATCTTTCGTTTTCAAGTTCTATATTAAATATACGACCGCCCCTTGTTCATCACGGTTAGTTGGGTCCAGACCCGATCGTTATTTAAGAACTTCTGCCAAGTAGGATTCAATAATAATACGTGGAGTATTTGCATATTTAAAGCACAGAAACCCTGATTATGACTGTCTAAATATGATTTTACCATCATTAGAGGCCTGCAGACACGAAATAACACTCCTATAATCCCCTTTACACTCATATTATTCTGTGTTTACGACACTTTGCTCAACTGAGATCACCGCAGGCACAAGAGACAGCCCCCGCTTTAAACATAGCTTGCAGCCGAGCTGACTACTTAGCACGCAGTTTATTTATTCTAAACTTGAGAAGCATAAACTCACCATGGGAGGTGGAAACAAGAATGTTGCTGAGAGGAGAACAATACTAAGGAACATGAAAACAGCTAACAAAAATGCAAGAGACTGCATCTAGCACACAGGTTTTCATGCTTTGACTTCTGACTGCCGCTGTCTTTTTACGTAAAACACACACTGGAGGAAAAAGACCCTTCACAAGTGTTTGTACGTTTGCCTCTGAAGTGTGTGTGTGTGTGTGTTAGTGAGATCCATGAGGCTTTTTAAGTGGTGCTGGCAGACAGAGAAGCCTGTTGTGACATTTTCTATCATTATCTTCTCTCACCCTCCTTCATCTGACTCTCTTGGAAGTTAAAAAAAGTAATCAAAGACTCAGCATCTGGCGTCTGTAAGAGTTCAAATGCACCTTTACAGAATATGCTGTAATACTAATGGCGGGGCAGTAGTCAACAATCCCCCTTCACCTATAATGACCTGCTCGTCTTCCCAGGTTTTTTCCTAAACCATCTCTCAAACTTTGAATAGCCCTTTTTAATATTTGAGTTCAGGAGAAATATACCTTTTATGGATTCTTTTATGGAAAAGCATTGAAGGCACAACAGCGTCGTTCCACCAACAAATTGTGCATGTCCAAACTTCACACACTGACCAGCATTATACCAAAAGGACAGAATTGTCAAAAGCTAATTAAAAACGTATTTGCCACATGCACAGCAAAACATGTTTTTATTTCAGAAAAAAAGTGCATGGTCAGTGTCTCTGTCTCGATGGCATTGCTGTACTTATGCTACGTTCACACGTTTTTATGTGGTGGTTCACATTACCAAACAAATGCGACTCGTCATGTGAACGCAACGCGCCTGGAACGTGACATGCATGCATCACTCACATTTCCATGTGTTTACGGAAGTAGAGACTGCTGCTGTGGCTGCCCCAGCAATGTGCAATACCATGGATTTAATTTCTGATTTGAAAATGGGTAAAATTCAGGCTGGTACTGGCGATACAAATTCAATACTGTGTGCAAATTTATCTAATGTGTACGGTATGTACACTATGTACAAGACATCATGGTAATTTATTGATTTGTATTAAACTGAGAAGAATATTGAGGTAGTGTAATTTACTACTACTAATATACAAACTAATAAAATATACTATCTAATATACAACATCAGAAAAAAGAAAATCAGATACCTGAATTATCAAAAGTCTCATTATAGCAGTTTATTATAGCATATTTAGAAGTTGAAAAATGTGTAGAATTGACCTTTTGCACATTTGGATCATAATGAGGTTTTAAGTAGAGCTACAATCTGCAAAAGCAAGAAGGGGGAGTGTGACAAAAAGCACTTGGAAAAAGTCATTTATTGAAAACAACAATTCAGCTGAAATAGGCCGTTTATCAGCGGATCAAAAGTTTGGAACGATAGCTCAAAAAATAACAAAAAAATATCCTAACCTGAACAAAAAAAATTCTCAGTAACACTCAGTAATGAGTAGCTCCACCGTTCTTGTTAATCACTTCAAAAATTGGTTTGGGCATGCTTGATGCCAGTGTTTCCAGGAAGCTAGTGGGAACATTGCTCCAATTGGTGAAGATGGCTTCACAAATGATATCAGCTGTCTGGAACTGATGGTCATTTTTAGAAACTTCCCTTGCCATCCATCCCCAAATGTTGTCATTGGGATTAAGATAAGGGGAACACAAAGGGTGGTCCAAAAGACTGATGGTATTCTCCCTGAAGAAGTCCTTCGTCAAGCGAGCATTTTGAACTGCAGCGTTGTCATCTGTGTGGTAACAGCTGGGTTTTTCAACAGGGCAACGCTGCAGTTCACAATGCTTGTTGACGAAGGCTTTCTTCAGGGAGAATAGGGAGAATAAGATCACTCTTTTGGACCATATTGCCTGTTCCCCTGATTCAAATCCCATAGAGGACATTTGGGGATGGATGGCAAGGGAAGTTTCTAAAATATGGCCATCAGTTTCGGACAGTTGATGCCCTTTGTGAAGCCATCTTCACCACTTGGTGCAATGTTCCCAGTAGCTTCCTGGAAACACTCGCATCTAGCATGCCCATGAATAGATGTTTGTGTGTGTGTGTATATACATATATATATACCTGTATATATGTATATGTGTGAATATATGTATACAGTATGTACAGTATATGTGTGTATATATGTATATATATGTATATATATATATATATATATAAATACAGTGGTTTATTAAAGACATATTGTGTGGCACACAGACAATGTAACCACTGTTGGCAAGTAAAAAATGCACATAGAAGTAAACATAATATATAGCATAATATATACACAGTATCTATATAAAATATATATTATTTTTCAATTAATTTGATTTAATTGAACATTAATACTCAAAGTAACTTATTCTAAATACAACACATCTTAATACATACTATATAATGTACAAAAACATTGACCACACCCATGATTGTTTATTTTCTTTATGTAGGTGCAGGACCTAACTAGCACTGTGCTCTCTATGGTGCCAGGCGCTGTTCACATGATGATGTGTTCAAGAGTACTACGTAACGCTTAATGCGAAAGTACTATTTAAGGCATTTAATTGTGCTCTGGAATTCTAGAAGATACACTAAAAACTGAATTCAACTTAAAAGACGTGGGTTCTTTGAATGCAAACCCGCCTTGCTTGTAATAACAGAGTTAAAATGTGATTCCAATGTTCCGCCACTATAAGAGACTAGTGTTTAAAAAACCTGTGTTGTATGTTTGTTCTTTGTTCTTGAGACCATCCTCAAGACCATCCGAGAGTGTTCTCGAGCCCGCTCTTGAAATCAAGAGCGATGCACTATGTTACAAAATGTTTTCAGTTAGTATTGTCCAAATTCCCACAGTCATAGGCAGGAGTGGAAGGAGTGTTGAAGAGGGTTTCCATGGGGTTTTTACCAAGGCGAATGACCCTCAACATGAGCGTAAGTGTGTGCTCTTCTCAGCTGAGCATAATGGACAGTTTAAGCTCCGCGCACTCCCATCAACCAGACAGTCCTGCGGTTTGCGTTAATGATGGCACTTCATCTCTATTATTGAGTATTCATGATGATGGATGGATTTTGCGCCTCCACGCATAGATGGATGTGTGAGTAGATGGCAGGATTGTACATAGAAGTTTAGTTTTCCTTGCGTGCGTGTCTTTTTAGGATGAATTATCTTTAGATAGAGAAAAATAAGTGTGTTGCATTTCATTGTCTCTTCAAGGAAGATGAGCCGATCGCTGGAGTGCCCAACAGCAGAGACCACGCCCACATCAGCAGGTTTCTTACTGAGCGCCATAAGAAATTGCCATGGAAACCAGAGGTAATATCTCTCTCCTATTTTTAGATCTTCATTTAGCCCTGAATCCACTTAAAGAGAGCCCCTTAGCTCCTGTTTAAAGACACTGTAGTCCTTTACTTTTTTCTGCAACTCCTCAACCATAACTTCTTGTGGTGACTCATACAAGCATCAACATTTTATAAGTAATGAAACAATGACTCAATGAAGAATGTTTCATGAACTTGTTTTGAAGATGCTTTTCTTTCCTTGCTGCCACACACACAATCAAGAGTTTGTATTTTCCAGATTATACGTTGCTTTGGAGTGTAAGTCGCATCAGTCAAAAATGCATTATGAAGAAGTATATGAGGAATGCTCCTAACAACAATAAATACCCAAGAGAAGAAGATGAAGTCGGAGAGAGCCAATCTTTACACCAACAAGAACACAAAGTCTGCATTAAATTTCGGACTATTTACCACGTCTGGATATATAGCCCACCAGATTTAAAGAAAAAATAAAAAAGATATAGGCCACAGGTGTCCACATTTGTAACATGGAATATTTACACAGAAAGACATATCATAAACCTTGCAATCTACTGACATTTGGTGTTCCCTGCGTCACTCATCAGCTACAACGAGTGAGAGGTGAGATGTGTTTTCATCGCAATTTCCCAGATGCAGGGATTCAAGCAGTACAAGCAGGAGTTGTGGTGATGCTACACTTGCTCAAACTTACTTATGATTTGTCAGATCAAAACACAATCACTAAAAAAATAGTAATTAGCGTCCACGTCACTCCTTCCTGGATGTGCGCATCATGGGAACTGTATTTATTTTAGCCATAAAATAGCCACATTATTTTTGAAGCCGCAGGGTTCAAAGCGAGAAAAAAATGGCGACTTGTAGTCTGGAATTTACAGAAATGTTGTCCCTGAATCACCACTGAATCTCCCTTAATACCCAAAGTGTCTCTCAACAGTATTCATCATTATTGTAATTTGCAGCAGTGCCTGCCTTGCATTGAGATGTTGAAATGCAACCACTGTGATAAGTCTGAAGTTATTACATGACACTATCAATGAATAATGAGTACTATTATCATCCTAAAAAATAAAAAAATAGATTGTTCCCATGTAACCAATGTCGTGGCTCGTGACAACAGTGTAATTCTTGTTTGGTTTTTTTCAGACTTTGATTGTTTAAGTATTCACTTGAAGAAGCTGCTATTTTCAAGTCGTCTGATCCATAAAACTTTCATGCTTACCATTTTTGGAGTGTGCAAAAATGATGATGATTTTGGCATCATTTTAAAATGATTTTATTCAAATAATGATTTCTTGCTAAATGAATCAATGCTCATTATCATGATTGTGTAGACTAATTGTGGTGATAAACACACCTAAAGGGTAGATCTAATATTCTTGTTTTATAGTACACTTCATATACAGGAGGTGATGTTTGAATGATGTTGACGTTGATTTTTACCTTTTGAATGATGTTTCAATTAGGGATGTCCCGAGCCACATTTTTTTGCATCCGATCCAATTTTTTTTTTGTCATCTTGCCATTCCAGTCCAGTACCAATCCTTTTTTAAAATAATAAACCTTTGTTACAAAAATTAATTTGTGGACTTGGAAATGGTTATTATTAAAATAGCTCTTCAAAGTATTAAATAATCCAACCAAAGTATCGCTGAATTTACTTTTTTTGTTTTTTCACAGCATGGTAACAAACCTCTGTGAGTCAGGTCCCTAAAGAAAATAAAAGCCCATCCAATATTTTGCATGCAAAATACCGACTGATATATTGTGTTGACATGCAAATAAATTGCCAAATGAATTACAGCCTTTCTGACGTTGAATTATTCAGCCGCCATTACAATACTTTTAGGGTAGAACTAATCATTTGATATGGTTATAGAGCCATTTGTGGTGTCATTTAGAACTTAAAAACCTCTTCCCGTGCGAGCTCCTGGCACCATGACAGAGGAGTCCGGGTACAGCTAGGGACGTCAGCCGCTCTAGCTTCACCGTGATACCCTGCGGACATCTATGCACGGTAGCGTTGCATGTTAGGATAATGCTAATGCTAAGAATTATATTACCAGGAGTTGAACCAAGGTCCAAATTCAAAACCTCCCAGCCATGATGTCAGTACAGTGGAACCTAGGGTAGTATCATTAATTTGTTCCAGAATGTTCGACTCGAAATTGATCTTAACCGAATAAATGTCATAAGAAATCATGTTCCGTAAGTTCTAATGCATAAGCTGCACCAGTGCACCTGGGAAATTTTCTAACTGTGCGGCCCCCACATGGAAAAACTTGGCAGAGGAGCTGCCACTCTTGGAAGAGACAAGGAGGCAGTAAAAAGTTGTCTTGTCCTTTCTTGTTATGACCGAGTTTTTCTCTGTTCTTGGTCAGTTTCTTCCGGGGATTGGCACCAGAATACCCATGAACCTAATGAGGATAAGCGGCATAGAAAATGGATGGATGGAAGCTCAAGCTTCATGTTGTAAACAATAACACTTTCTACTTCTACTTTTCTGCATTATTGTATGCATGCCATAGACACTCTACACCCCCGTTTTCTGGGAAAATAGGACCAAATATCGTGGACATGACACAAAAGTTGATTCCGCACGTCTAATTTCCGAGCGGCACATACTGTACATCCGTCAAGCGTAACCCAAGCTTTAGAGGAGCTCAGAGTAGAGCTGCTGCTCCTTCACATAGAGAGGAGCCGGTTGAGGTGGCTCGGGGATCTAGTCCGCATGCCTCCCGGACCTCACCCTGGTGAGGTGTTACAGGCATGCTCAGCCGGGAGAAGGCCTTGGGGCAGACCTGGGACACGCTGGAGAGATTATGTCTGACAGCTGGCCTTGGGGACGCCTTGGTGAGTTCCTGGTGTAACTGGATGGGGTAGCTGGAGATTGGGAAGTCTGGATTTCCCTACTGAGACTGCTGCCCCCGCGACATGGACCCGTATAAGTGGAAGAAAATGGATGGATGGATGTACTGTAATGTCTGACTATTAAATCTGAACTTCCCAGTTTTCTGAACTGCAGCACCAACCATACCACTTGTTGCTTCCTGCATATTGGCATGGAATTTGCATGGTATCTGGTGTTGCACTATTGTACCACTACATTTGACACCACTACACACTCCAGTGCAATGTAACTCTATGTAATGGATGCCAGCCAGTGTGGCTGTGCGAATGGATGTTGGTAAACCTCACTCCCTGAACCTTAAGAGTTGCGCTGGACATGAGTTTGACAATGTGGGCTTTTAGCTTAATGGCTAGCACTTTCTACTCTCATTCTGCCGACCTGTGTTCATGCCCAGGGTGGAAACTCATTATGTGCTCATGATGCCGTGACATGTTCATTTTTTGCCTTGTGTCTTGGTGACAACATTGCTCAGCATTCATTTAATTTCTGCAGGTACTGCAGTCCAATAAGAATGAACAGCCTCTAGAAGACTCACTCAAACATTGCAAAACACAACACCACTTCTTTTGCTCTGTCTGCTCGCTATCTGTCCTAATTACCAGCACTAACTTGTTTTCCTGATGCACAGCCAAAATGGCAGAGGTCCGATGGGCCACCAAGCTGGCGCTGTCAGAGGCGTGCACTGTGGCTGGTGGACATAGGGTAGGGCCATATGCCAGCTGTCACAGCCTGACGGCAGGCACACAGGCATGCAGGGGCATTCGTACAAGCTACATGCACACTATTCTGCAGATAAAGGATGCTCAGGTGGTGCATAGATTTGAAGTAAACAATTAGAAAGGGTATTTCTGATTTTGTGATGTCAGCGTTAATGAACGTCCTCATCTGGTGGAGCAGCGTTCTGCATGAATCAACAGCATCATCGGTTTCCAATTTATTGCAGCTTACACATTTGACTCCTGGGAGATCTTTTGATATTTTTATTATTATTATTATTATAGACACACAAAGCTAACAATAACCAAAGAATCTGCCTAAATATTCTGTAATTATGCTATAATCCCAGGCATGTAGCAATGCTTTCTCTGCTACATGAAGTAAAGCGAGGGCAGATAAGAAGCCTTGCTGATGTTTGACAAGCGCACTCATGTTTTTATGGATGTAATAAAAAAAAGCTGCATGAGGTGCTACTCAACATGTAAGTGTGACTAAAGCGCAGAACAAGAGGTGTGATGATTTTTATTCCGCGGCCTGCCTGTCATCCATCTGTCTGTCCAAATAATGGATCAAAAAACAGATTATAGAAGTCTCATTTTCATCACAAGCGTCTTATTGCGATAGGAGCGCTGATGGACGAATTGGTGCCATCCTCTTCTGTATGGAAATGCTGGCCATGACGGAAGACAAGTAATCAGTGAGCAGATGGCAGATTATACAAACCCCATTAGAGAAGTTGATGAGTCTAGAATATAGATCACATGAATCTCGTCTTCTATTTCTTCTGCTCTCCTCTTTCAAATGACCTTGAATTATCCCCGCTGATAATAAAAATCTTTAACCGGTGCTCCTCCTTACCTGTCTGCACTTTAATCCAGCAGTTTTTGTCTTTATTTCCCATGTTCGTGGTAAGATAATTTGGGAAGAAAGAATGGGTCATTCTGCTGGAAGGGGTACCAAAAGCGTGACATAGCAAATAAAAATTAAAGTTATTTTCCAACAAATGTGCATATTAAACTGTGGATGAAGAAAACTTGCAGAAAATATTGCATTTGGTATATTTCCCTCTTTCACTATTTCTTGATATCTCAAGTTGCATCATTTACGGGAAAAATACTCTATTTACTTTTTATTATATTTGATACATGCCCAATTTACACTTTGTATGAGTAAATAAACCAGATAAAGATTTTTGAAAAAAAAAACAGATTTTAACAATTTACCACGTGCTTTAGTGTGGTTAAAAAGTTCCTTATTGTTTTTCTGTGCAAATGCAAACAACGATGGACGAACGATGTTGTGCACGCTATACAGGATGTGCCAAAAATGCATACACACTTTAAATAATTGTAAACTAGGTGTTTGTTATAATTTGTTTCATTTTCAACATGTAAAATAATTCACAAACATCATTCTATTGTTTTGTTTACCATCTGTTTTCAAACGAAATAAAAAGAAGTCTAGTGGTGTGAGGTCCGGTGAACGTAGAGGGTATTCAACAAAACCCCTTTGTCCAATCCACCTGTTTGGTCATGTGAGATTGGGGCATCTCTGTGTGGAATTTGCATGTTCTCCGCGTGTGTGGGTTTTCTCTGGGTACACCAAATCATTCCAAAAATATGCATGTTAGGTTAATTGTTGGTAGGTAGAAATGTGAGTGTGAAAGGTTGTTTTTATGTGCTGGTGTCCAGTTCAGGGTGTACCTCCCCTCTTGTCCGTAGTCAGTCAGAGTTTGGTCAAAGTACATGTCTTAGCTGCAGCAAAATTTGTTTGGTATACAATGAGATGTTATACCTAAACGTAAAATCCGCCGTTTTGTATTATTTCTTTCATCGTCTTTGAGATGTCACAAAATGGTGATGCACAAACGGGCTGGCATCACATCGTGTCTTATACACAACAGACACAAAGAAAGTATTTGACACTAATTCCCCTGTAAATGTAATGTATCTGCAGTATATTTTTATTTGGTTAGTTTCATTCAGTCACTATTCTGTGCATTGTGCCTCTTGAAGTGACAGCACCCTCCTTGATACCGCTTTCAGGATAATCACCCAGAAACATTTTAATTGAGAAATGGTATATAATGTTATATAATATATAATGGTATATAATAATATAATAACTCCTTCCCTGTTAGAAGGAGTTTCAACTCCCACCTGCGGGAGAGCTTTGACCATGTTCCGAGGGAGGCAACGGACATTGAGTCCGAGTGGACGATGTTTTGTGACTCCATTGTTGATCCGGCCAATCGGAGCTTTGGCCGTAAGGTGGTCGGTGCCTCGTGGTCTTGTTCACGAGTGATGGAAGGATGGAACGCGAGATGGACAGGCGGATTGGTGCAGCGTCTGCAGTGATGCGGACTCTGCACCGGTCTGTCGTGGTGAAAAGAAAGCTGAGCCAAAAGGAAAAGCTCTCAATTTACCGGTCGATCTACGTTCCTACCCTTACCTATGGTCATGAGCTTTGGTTAGTCACTGAAAGGACAAGATCGCGGGTATAAGCGGCCGAAATGAGTTTTCTCCGCAGGGTGGCTGGGCTTAGAGAAAGGGTGAGAAGCACTGTCATCTGGGAGAGACTCGGAGTAGAACAGCTGCTCCTCCGCATTGAGAGAAGTCAGATGAGGTGGCTCGGGCATCTGGTTAGGCCTTCCTGGGGAGGTGTTCAGGGCTAGTCCAACCGGTAGGAAGCCTCAAGGAAGACCTGGGACACGTTGGAGAGACTATGTCTCTCAGCTGGCCTGGGAACGCCTCAGCATCCTCTGGGAAGAGCTGGGAGAGGTGGCCGGGGAGAGGGACCTCTGGGCTTCCCTGCTCAGGTTGCTGCCCCCGCGACCCGGCCTCGGATAATCAGAAGAAAATGGATGGATAGATATATAATGTTATCATAAGAAACTCAGTAAAACTGCAGTAAAAGTTGTGATGCACCTGAATGACTTTCTGGTCCTGGGATGTGTGCATGGAGTTTTTATGTATTTTAGTATGTATGTGCTTTACATTTATATACCGTTGGTGTACATTTGCCAGGAACATCATGTCTCACTTTTCTTATCCAAATGGGATTCACAGTATCAGCTGGTGCGATTTCTTGTCAGTGGGTGCAATAAGTGGCCATTTGTCAGTTCCTGATGCCAGTAAGAATGCAGCAGGCTGCACCAGACTTGGAGGAGTGAACATTTTTGATTTGTGCTCCTCTTGATAGTGCAACCAGATGGGTGGCAGAGAGTGGAGATTTTGGGCAGCAGCCCACAAGGCAATACGCCAATGTACGAGGAAACTGACAAACTGCATCTTCTCTTGTTCAGCTGCATTTGTTATCTAACTTCTTAATTTTGCATTAATTTGATTTTCTTTTAGGGATGTCACAAGATTGCCATTTGAGACTTCTTGTTTGGACAAAACCTATCTCCATCTGATAATGAACAATGACATCACTACTATATGATACCACGTATCATGGAAGTGGCGGTGAGCAAGTCATTATTGGAACTGCACATTAAGTGCTTGATGCACACTATAGACCTTGCAATCCAACCCACTTGGGTGTTCCCAGCATCAGCGAGTGACGTGTGGCTGTTTTTTCCACAGTTGAACAGTTTTTGCTGAGCAGATGTAGTAAAACAGCATTTGAGCTACATTTGATGAAAGTTACTTAAGTTCTGTCTGCATCCTTAATTACCGAGCGGGTCTATTTATGCTTGTTATTTTTGGCTGAGCGCATTTTACAAGCACCAGCGATCACCGGTTCCGGTGGTGTGCAGTGGTGTGCATTAAAGTGAACGTCAAGAAGTCTTTTTTGAAGTATTTGCCATGCGCACCCCTGATTGCACATAAGTATCGCTCTGCAATGGGCATGTGAAAACTGCATAAACTCCGCCACAGTGCAATCCAAATGGTATACAGTGGATAAACACATGTCTGTTTTCCCGCATAAGCAATACTGTAGAAGATGGAGCAGAATGCTGTAGGTTTGTGTCTGTGTAAATGACCAAATGAGGAAGTCTAGCAGCATCAAAAAAACAAAACTGAGGATAATGAGGGACAGTTTGTATGTGTTTGTTTCAACGTCTGACATCCTTTTAACCAATTAGCCACTCACAACTTCCCAAGCAATAAGTTTACATCCCATGGCTTCTCCGCAGCTACTCTTGGGTGGGGTGTGTGTATGCGTGTGTGTGTGTGTGCGTGCGTGCGTGTGTGTGTGAGAGAGAGAGAGAGACTGAGAGAATAATAATGGACTTGACCAATAGTAAATGTGAGCAAGGGGCCAAGCGTAAAAAGGTTTCCCCTTAAAACCCACAGGAAATCTATTAATAAGGCCTATTTGTCCTATCGCCGTCTGCCAAATCCCTTGAACCTTTATATGACTCCATTTCAAATACCAGACGCCCACCTTTTTGATACCTGACTATAGAAGGATTGGATTCTGTTGACCCTCATAGTCCCTTATTTCAGCAATTTAAAGCAATGCATTTTAGACACAAACACCAAGAACAAATTTCGATGCTTTGGATGACATATTTGTTCAAAAAAAACTCTCATGGTTAATGCATGATCTGTAAATGCTGCCTTGCTGTCCCTGTGTACGGATCTTCACTGACCTCACGGAGCCACTGGAAAAATGCAAGATTCCCCCTTGGGTCAGGCCATCTGTTGAAATGCCTGTGTGATAATGTAGGAGCGTGACACGTCCCTTCACTATGGACCTGCCTTTAAATGTACAAATGGAGGTTGAAAAGGCTCATAGAAAGGCTCTCCTAAATCGAAACTGGTTTTGGTAGTGAGTACTGAGTACGCAATTAGGGTAATGGTAATGATTTAATTTTACTTGAACATGCATATAAATGACATTGTAATACATGACTTAGTACAATCAACAGTTCCACATGTCCAAAAGGAGTAGGAAGAAGCAAAGTTTATTAAATCCTACCCCCGTAGGTTTCCCCTATTTCAATACATTTGTAAACTTCCTGCTGTTACTAAGTTTGAATGCATAAGTAAGGTCATGTGACAATGTGTTGAATAGTAGTCAATGTCCTTATCATTGCAAATAACAAATATTGCAGTCCTGATGAATGATAATTATAATAAATTATAATAGTGATGAATGGTGTAGAACAATTGTAACAAAACATTGTTGTAGTAAAGAAAATGTTCTCACTAGGATGAAAAGTTCCTAGTATAAGTATAAGGTGATGGTAACAACATAGCATTGACAGTCAACACAATAAAGTAATATGGCCTTGGATGTACACAATATTTCATGACTCTTCTTCCTTGTATTTTGTAAACATCAACTGTTTGTAATGTTTTTTGAAGTCCCTCATTGTAGAGCGTTGTTTTACTTCTTTACTTAATCCATTCAACAGTTTGATTCCACATACCGAAGTACTAAATGTTTTTAGTGTTGTTCTTGCATATTTGTTTTTTAAGTTTAGTTGATTCCCCCAAGATCATATTTTACCTCTCCTGTTGAGAAAAATTGTATGACATTCTTTGGTTACTGGTTGTTGTTTGCTGTATGCATCATTTTAGTGGTTTGAAGGTTTATCAGATCAGCAAATTTGAATAATTGTGTACTTTTAGGGCTGTACTTTTACTCAGATTTTAGTTTGCAGAGAGCATTCTATGGGTAGCTTTCCTGGTACACAGACATTCATATCAGTAAACTTAACTTCAGAATTCTGGTGCCAGCAACTCATACAGTGTTTTGTACAGATAATTAAATACATATCATCAGGTTCTCAATAGGGCATCTCCGGAATCGCCGTTGGGCATCTCTGTGTGGAGTTTGCATGTTCTCCCCGTGAGTGTGTGGGTTTTCTCCGGGTACTCCGGTTTCCTCCCACATTCCAAAAACATGCATATTAGGTTAATTGGTGACTCTAAATTGTCCATAGGTGTGAATGTAAGTGTGAATGTTTGTTTGTGCCTTGCAATTGACTGGCGACCAGTCCAGGGTGTACCCCGCTTCTCACCCAAAACCAGCTGGGATAGGCTCCAGCATACCCGCGACCCTAATATAAGCGGCATGTAAAATGAATGAATGAATAATTGAGGTTCTTAATAGTATTTTTTCAAAATTTTCAAAAAATTAACTAGGGCTTTCAATTTATTAGTACTTTTGATCTGATTAATCACTTTTTTCCACATTAATCAAGATTAATCACCATTTAACCTGTCTGAAATATGCCCATTTTTACTGTATTATATTAAAAGGACAAAAAATGATGACACCAACATGGCGTCGGAATTGAACTGCTGTTGATGTGTTTGGGTCAGAATAAAGTTACAAAAGAGCCTCTGTGGGACTGTGGGGACATTACACTGTGTCTCCACTTGCCTTGATGCGCATTCGTTAATTATGCAAAGCATTTTAATGTCATTAATTCAATTTTTGACAGCCCTATATATTATAAATTGGGCCAAAGATGATCATTTTCAATGTTCGTTCTCAGGTTTTTCAACATTTCCAGTCGGTATTCATCAAACTTGATAATGTTGTTGTAATAGCTGTAATTGTTTGCTGTTATGCATGTGTGTTTGTGTGTGGAGTCCCTGAAGGCTGATTTGTGCCATTTGTCCTCACTGTGTCTTGTGTGC
The DNA here is from genome assembly GCA_024372805.1 of Oostethus manadensis. NCBI lineage: Eukaryota > Metazoa > Chordata > Actinopteri > Syngnathiformes > Syngnathidae > Oostethus > Oostethus manadensis. The sequence goes on along the minus strand of QODF01000034.1, from coordinate 1,089,583 downwards.
TCCCCGTGTAATGTCAACAAATGTCAGCGTATGGTCAGGGGATGAGTTCTGACTAATTGTTGAATGTTCCCGGTTGACACTCTTCCATGACACTGCTGATGTGCTTGGTCAACCTTCTTGGGACCATGCAAGCTACACTGTGCTCATTTCTGGTGGACAGATGTATCTTTACAGGTGGTCCTGATGTTGCGACATTTCTTGGTATGACACACTTCCATAAATTATTAATTGTGTACCCAAAAGAAAAAGAATACATAGGCGGAGTAACACATCATAGCATGTCGATACACTGAGGAAGAATGTTTGATTTAATTGTTGTATTTTATCTTTTACGACCATGTGTTGTACAGTATGCTCTTCACATCCTCTGTATACGTTGTGAGTGACTCAGGTGCTAATTTGGGTATTACTTCAGTGTAAATTCTGACTTTCACTAAAACTGGTCTGAAACCTTGCATAGGCTGAGAGCATACAGTAGTATGGGGCAACAAAAAAAAACACAACATGGCCATAAATGCTGTGGTACAGCTTTTAATCAAGCCAAAACGCATCGGTAGTTCAGTTGGACCCTTTAATATCTTGTTTTGATGTGCGAGTCTTGACAAGAAGGCCTCAGTGCACAAAGCAATGTCCATCCAAACATGAATGGGTGATTTTGGCACGGAACATCTTGAGAGCCTCCGACCTTACCTTGACCCCATTGAACGCCTGAACTAGAATAGCAGGCCTTTGTCCACCATGACTTGTGACCTCAGTGTTGTTCTTCTGGATGAGAGGACAAACATTTTCACAGACACACACTAACATCATGTAGAAAGTCTTCCTGGAATAATGGGTTACAACAATGCTTTATTGTTTTCAATTTTCACTTCCTGTCCTGTTGTTGTTGTTTTTTTTCTTTTTTTACAGACTATTCTTGTTCCTTCCAGGGATCGATCTTTTTTAATGTTTTATTGAACTTGCTAATGATGCTGTCTGCTCTAACCATGTTCTGTCTGTGTGATTCTTTCTCTGCAGTATAAGGGTCAGGCCAACCTCCATGTGTTCGAGGACTGGTGTGGCTCCTCGATAGCCCAACTCAGAAAAAACCTACACTTTCCCCTCTATCCTCACGTAAGTAGTAAGGGATGTACTTCCTCTTCTGTTTTGGGGACTACACATCGCACGGATAGAATTTCTTTTTTTCTTTTTCAGATTACCATTAGATAGAGCAAAACCCCTCATGCCTACAACATACAGTGACCTTTCAATTTGACTGAAATGTGTTGGCTGTAATTATGCAAATCCCCTGATTTACAAAGTTAACATGTGCCTGGGTATTTGTCGTTTGAACCCAAAGGGACGACTTAGTCCACAAATGGTAGTGAGTAGTTGGGTCATTCGAGACGGTTTTCTGTTGGTGCATAAAAATAGTTCAAGCTGCGGATGATGAGATTTTATTTTATGACCGTGGGATTCCCGTAGGAAGAGATTAAAACTCATGACATCTGCTGTAGCTCGCCAGCAGTGGATTCAATCATCACTGTATGATGCACCGCAAAGCCTAGCCACTACAGTAAACGAGCCTGTAAAAAAATCATTAGTGTTAAGTAAATGTGTTTTGGATCATTGTCCTGGTGCAGAACCCAAGTTCTTTTCTGCATGTGGGCACCGACAGACGACCAGACGTTGGTGGACAGCAGAATTTGTGGTTCAGTTTTTCACAGCAGGTCTTGGGGATCATCAAGATCTTTTCTGGCAAAATTGAAATGAGCCTTAGTGTTCTTTTTGTTACACAAAAATAACACTTTTTGTTTTTTGTCTTGTAACGCTGCCATGCAGGCCATTTTTTCTCAGTGTCTTTCTTATGGTGGAGTCATAACTGAAGTCAGCGAGGCCTGCAGTTTTTTGGGATGTTGTTGTGGGGTCTTTCGTGACATCTTGGATGAGTCGTTGTTGCACTCTTGGGGTAATTTTGGTTGGTCGGCCATTCCTGGGAAGATTCATCTCTGTTCCATGTTTTTGCTATTTGTGGACAATTGCTCTTACTGTGATTGGCTGGTGTCCCAGAGCTTTACAAATGGCTTTATAACAGTTTTCCATACAAATAGAGCTAAATTAATCTCGGCTATGTTATGTTTTGACAAGGATGCAATCACCTTTTCACGCAGGGCCATGTAGGTTTTTTTTTTTTTTCTTCCATAATAATTAAATTTTCATATAAAAACTGTGTTTTGTGTTTAGTTGTGTTCTCATTCACATGAGAACGAGAAAGGGGTGTTTGATGCACTACACTGCGGATGGGGATGACATACAACCTCATGTCATAAAAATCCCAGCTATCCCATTAAAAGTACAATAAGATTTTCTTACTATCAAAAAGAAAGCATGCAATATTGGAAAATATTACATTCACATTCACATTCAGTGCTATGTAACGTTGGGCCTGAGCTCTCCACTTCATCTTATGTAGAAGTCCACTGCTTTTTACCCTGATTGGACAGTCAGTGCTCATAGGTGAGATTTAGCACACGGTCACTTTGGTTTCACTCAAAAGCTTTTTTAATAATTTGCTTCGATTTATGTTTTCTTCGGCAGACGAGAACAACAGTGAAGAAGCTGGCTGTTGCTCCGAAGTGGAAGAACTATGGTCTGAGAATCTTTGGATTTCTTCACCCTTATAGAGATGGTAAGCAGGTCATCCTATTATCAAGTTTCTTTTTTGTCACTGTGGGCCTTTGAGCCCGTGTCCTTCAAATTATTATAGACCATCTTAACAGCCCTCAAATTCCAAGGGGTTGGAGATCACTACTAAAGTCGATGCACATTTTATTAGGACAGGATGTCTGATAGGATAATCTCCCTCCAGTGTCCTAAACCCACTTTCTGCTGTTGTTACTATGGCAACAGAGAAGCCTCAACACTCTGGGAGACAAATGGAAGAATATGAAGTTGTTAATTACATGACCATCTATTTTGGTCTTTGATTGTACAAACATATCCACCTTAAAGTTGTAATAAATGATCAGACAATCAGTGGAGTGTTCAGAGAGGTTTAGAGTGAATAAATATATGTGTGCATTGAGGCATACTGGCCCTTTTCACGGAGGTACCGTCACCAGTGGACCGTATTCAGTTGGCCTGGGGCGTCTTTTCCAGTTGATTTTGGGTAGGTGGTAAAAAAGTTTTTACACTGCAGGGTTTGTTAGTGCTAATAATTTTTAGTTTGTTGTAATGCGTGGAGCAATGTCCTCCTCGCCAGAGACGCCAAGCCCTTCCATTGACGGTAACCGTGTAGGCCACTCAGTGTACAGCAGATTTCTTTCGGCTCGGCAAGCTCCACATTTACACCGGCGAGCCATGCCGGTCCTGAATGTCTCGGCCCCGGCTGCTCCGACGTTTCACTCTCTTCTTGCCCGCTCAGCTTCTAAAATCTGTTGCTTACCCTTCGTATATTCAGACTCAAAAAGATAAGGTTCTGTGTACTCATTTGTCCCAAAGTGGTCGTCGGCGGCTTTTACAAAGTCATGCCATGATTAGTGGTAGCAAACACAGATGTCCTCCCCATCCTGATGTTACTGATGGAAGTAGCATAGTAGTATATATGCACTCTATGAAATCAATGCACAAAGAACAGAAGTTCCAGTAATGCTTGAAAGGACTAATGCCTGTTACTGCATGGTTACAGTGTGTATATAAAATGCCGTTGGGTGATTTTGGTGGGTTTTTTTTTAGAGGGCCTTGTAGGCAGAATAGATGAATCCTCATTAACTGCCTGCTATCTAGATAGCACAGAAAAGGGACAGATAAGTGTTTCTGTCTCATATAGGGATTGTGGATGATGAGACATGTTTTTTAAAGGCAAGTTTTCCTTAAAACATTACAACACGTAAGAGCTGTGTATAATTACTAATTACTGTTAGCAGGTATTATTCAGCACATACTGCACAGCATTTGTCCCACCATTGAATTAGAGAGAGCATGTAAAGCTGGTCTTCACATATTGATGTGAATGATGGAGAAATCAACAGTTAAGTGCATGTAACCATACGGACTGAAGCAACAACACTGCCTCTACAAAGATAACGATGATTAGTTATTGATTGACACTGACACCAATTTATTGATAGAAAATGTAGGTAAGTTATCTTATAAAAATACATTCATGCTTAGAAATGTAATAACTAGACTAGTGCATACAAATGCAAGTGAAGAAGTACTGCTAGATCATTATCAGCACCACACATTCCTTAAACCTTATGGCTTCCAGACACTAACTGACCCACTGACAAACAACTCCTTATTTGGTTTAGACTATCACGTGACTTGCATCCACCATGTTTGAGTCAACAAAAAGGTACAGAGGGGACGTAGCTCTTTGGAAGGGTTTGGTGTGCCAACCAACGACTACTTCCCCTTTTGCAAAAGACAATATCTGACTCTAGGTTTGTGTGCTTTGTCTCCTGTCTTCCTGTTGGTGTGTGCCCTGCCAGAGCAGCAACTCTGACATTTAACAATATGTTTCTATTGTAGGGCCCAATGATTTCCTCGTTAACGGCATCGCTGAATTGGCCAATAAAAAGCGGAATTTACCATTAAATGTGGAATCTTGCGGAATTTGACACAGTATGAATGAAATGGTGTCATTGTGAGAAGAAGGAACATTCTTATGGGGAATTATTTATTCGGCGGATGACTCAATTGTGGCGGTATGTCATTACAAACACTAAACCACCCCCTTTCGAACTCAGCATGTTGAATGGCTGTAACCACTGGCGGAAGTTGGTGGAACCTCCCCTGGCGTGAATGGAAGCTAGTGGGGTTAAATTATGATAGTGTGGCTGTGTGTTTGTGGAATCGGGTTGGATGAGTATATTTTCACCGAGCTGTGTTTTACCGCTTTAATGTAAGGTGCGTCTTACAGTGCCCGACGGCGACAGGTTCTGAGTGAAAAAAGGCGAGAAGCACATTCATATTTGCACCAGCTTGTCTTAGCAGTAAATAGACATCCATCAATTGACATTCTCAACACGGAGAACACATTTCCACCTTCAGAATAATAATACACCTAATACAATACCTTAATAATACCTTAGTAATAATACCTTTGTCACCGATTCTGTTCACTACTTTCATGGACAGAATTTCTAGGCGCAGCCAGGGTGTTGACGGGGTTTTGGTGTGGTGGCCGCAGGATTTGATCTCTGCTTTTTGCAGAGAATGTGGTCCTATTGGCTTCATCGAGCCGTGACCTTCAACTCTCACTGGATCGGTTCGCAGCTGAGTGTGAAGCGGCTGGGATGAGAATCAGCACCTCCAACTCTGATCCCATGGTTCTCGCCCGGGAAAGGGTGGAGTGCCATCTCCGGGTCGAGGATGAGGTCCTGCCCCTAGTGGAGGAGTTTAAGTACCTCGGGTCTTGTTCAGCGATGGAAGGATGGAATGCGAGATGGACAGGCAGATTGGTGCAGCGTCTGCAGTGATGCGGACTCTGCACCGGTCTGTCGTGGTGAAAAGAGAGCTGAGCCAAAAGGCAAAGCTTTTGATTTACCGGTCGATCTACGTTCCTACCCTCACCTATGGTCATGAGCTTTGGGTAGTGACCGAAAGGACAAGATCGGGGGTACAAGCGGCTGAAATGAGTTTTCTCCGCAGGGTGGCTGGGCTCTCACTTAGAGATAGGGTAAGAAGCACTGTCATCCAGGAGAGACTCGGAGTAGAACCGCTACTTCTCCGCATTGAGAGGAGCCAGATGAGGTGGCTCAGGCATCTGGTTAGGATGCCTTCCCGAACGCCTTCCTGGGGAGGTGTTCAGGGCGTGTCNAGAGCAGGGGGGAAAGTACACAGCCCTGTGGGGATCCCGTGCTGATAGTCAGAGTGTCCGAGACATTCTTCCCCAGCCGCACGCGGTGCTTCTGGCCCGTCAGGAAGTCAGTGATCCACCTGCAGGTGGAGTCAGGCACGTTGAGCTGGGCGAGCTTGTCCTGGAGCAGAGCTGGGAGGATGGAAGCTGCAGGATGTAGTGGAGGGCCAGGTTGATGGCGTCATCTACAGACCGGTCGGCTCTGTAGGCGAACTGCAGGGGGTCCAGGAGTGGGGAGGTAAAGGACTTGAGATGAGGCAGAACCAGGCGCTCAAATGACTTCATGACCACAGATGTCAGTGCCACAGGTCTGTAGTCGTTGAGTCCAGTGATCCTGGCCTTCTTGGGGACGGGAACAATGGTGGACAGCTTGAAGCAAGCTGGGACATGGCATGACTCCAAAGTGATGTTGAAGATGTCCGTGAAGACAGGCGCCAGTTCTACCGCACAGTGTCTCAAGGTGGAAGGAGAGACACCATCCGGACCTGGAGCTTTCCGAGGGTTCTGCTTTTTAAATGTCTTGGCCACATTCTGCTCCGAGAGTGTGAGGGCAGTGGGGCAGAGGGGGGACTCCAGGGCTGATATGCCTGCAATGTCCATTGTAGTCAGTGGGGTGGGGGAGGGGTGTGATTCTTCGAACCTGGAGTAGTGGGTGTTCAGTCTTTCTGCTAGGTGACGGTTGTCAACAGCGGGGGGGGCTTTGGGTCTGTAGTTGGTGATTTCCCTCAGACCTTTCCAGACAGAGACAGGGTTGTTGCTCCCGGACTTCTCCTTCAGATGTCATGAGCTTTGGGTAGTGACCGAAAGGACAAGATTGGGGGTACAAGCGGCTGAAATGAGTTTTCTCCACAGAGTGGCTGGGCTCTCCCTTAGAGATAGGGTGAGAAGCACTGTCGTCCAGGAGAGACTCGTAGTAGAACCGCTGCTTCTCCGCATTGAGAGGAGCCAGATGAGGTGGCTCAGGCATCTGGTTAGGATGCCTTCCCGAACGCCTTCCTGGGGAGGTGTTCAGGGCGTGTCTAACCGGTAGGAGGCCTCGGGGAAGACCCAGGACACGCTGGAGAGACTATGTATTTCAACTGGTCTGGGAACGCCTCGGCATCCGCTGGGAAGAGCTGGAAGAAGTGGCCGGGGAGAGGGACCTCTGGGTATCTCTGCTCAGGTTGCTGCCCCCGCGACCCGACCTCGGATAAGCGGAAGAAAATGGATGGATGGATGGATGGATGGGAAATAATAATAAATATTTTCCCAGTGTTGTCTAGCTGTGTAAACAGAATACGCAAGTCATAAAATATATCTTAAATATGCAGTCGGCATTGAATGGGTGACTACATCTTCCTTATTCACAAGCCCAGGCATTACAGTTTTTTGAAGATTTTTGTAGCAGTGTGTGCAGACGCTGACATCCCATTTCAAAACAAAGACACCGCCGCATCCATTTCTCAATTACTGGGAAAAATTGTCCATTGACGTTTTGCATCAATACATGATGGAAGACATTTTATTCAGTAACCCAAAAGCACACACTGACGGTAAATATAAGTGTAAAATATAAACAACGGAACTCTAAAAAAAAGAAAACGGAATGTGGAAAAAAATAATAATAATAAGGCCCTAACATTGTGGCTGCAGTTTGCAGTGTGTTGTGATATTTAATACAAGATACCAGAAAGGGTGCCGTCAATTTGACTGCAGTAGTGTTAAGCTATGACCATATAAACTCATAGTATACTGCAAACACATTGTATAAACAAGGGAAGGGGTGCTGACACCACCTGATGTCAACGTGTCACAAAGACGATGAAAGAAATAATACAAAGCTGTGGAACTTCCGTTTCCGCTGTTGTGATTTCCGGAGTATAACACCACATTGTGCAGCAAACACATTTTGCTGCACCCAAAACATGTACCTCGACCAAACTCCGACAACGTATTGCTAATGTAAACAGTGTAGTGTGCAGACAATTTAGCAAAAATCTAATAGAGGGACCATTACATCACCTCCTAATCCCTAGTGACGTGTGGATCGATACTGAAACATCAGTTATGTGTTATCATTATGTGCTAAAGCTGATTCACAAATAAAAATATAGATACTTTTTATATCAATAACAGAAACTCAGTGGAAAATAACTAAATGCTTGAGCTCTTGTCTAAAATTTAGTGGTGAAGGGTGCACACTGCGTAAGTGCAGCGGCACACTGCTCCTTCACGTTCAGTCCGTTGAAATGATATCCGTTCATAAACTGAGCCATCTGTGAATTAGTTTTCATTCCATTAGTTCTTCATAGTTTCTTACTTATTGGATTTGTTTTATTTTCCTCTCAGGGGATTTCCAGTTCTCTGTATCATCTGATGATAACTCAGAATTCTGGCTGAGTCCTGATGATAGCCCCCTCAACGCCCGGATGCTGGTCTTTGTGGGACAGGTAAGGACCAAACCGACACACCTACTAAAGATATCAACTTAAAATACAAATACATCTGCATTTTTTTTTTTATCTCTGATGCTCCGCAGGCTTGATGAGGTGTTTTATTATTTAGACTAAGTTTGAAACTGAGACATGAATTACATTATTCTGGAGGATAATAATGCATGCATGGAGCATAATGGAGTATCATCTGTTTTGTCAGTACTCAGGTACACTCAATAAACAGCAAAGGGCACTGAGCATTTAATCGTAACACACATTTCCCGGTGAAACATCTTTTGCCTCTGACAGCCACAAAAAATGTGCCAATCTTCATTAATGAAGTCTCCTGAGGGTTGCAATGCTTGAGGTCGAACTGCCACATATGAAATGCTCCAGCCAAGTGCGTTTGAGACTCAAAGGTTCAGCTACGGAATCATCTTTATCCCAACAAGATGTGACAGTCACCAGCTTTTGTAGGTGCTGAGATTAATTAGTCAGCAGTTAATATTGATGAGACATTTAACAGTGGTGAAATATGATGGAGGTGGCCACAGGCTGTCAGACTCTCCTTTCTTCAGAGACTCATTGCCTTTCAAATAAATGTCTGGATCTACACTCCCGCTCTCATGATGTGATCCATCAGATTTTATGACTTTTATTATTACAAAGAAGATGTAGGTCTTGCAAGAAAATTTTTATTTTGTTATTGAATTGAGGCACTTTGGAAAGTGTGTGTAAGTTCTCAAGATGTGCTCTCACTAGGCCATTTGTCCTATGTCTGAACCCACTTCACACCTAAAGCACGACATAGTGGGCTAGTGTGAGCGCACTGAGCTGTGCCCATTGGCCCTTTTGGAAGATGTTGGCCAGGGTGCGGCACGATTCCATGCACATGCATGGACTTCACTGTAATTTGACAAGCAAACAGGCCAAAGCATGAATGATCAGTGTATCTATCTACCTAACTATCTAGTGCAGGCCAGCAGGGTGCAAAGAGGAGGGGAATCATGGCCAAGATCAGCACAACACAGATGGTCTAGTCTGAACACACACTCTTAAATTGTACACAATTTTCAATTCTTCATATGCAGAATGCAGAGACCTTGGTTTCTTCGCTTTTTCTTTTTAGATGTTAATATTAGGGACGTCACAATGCAACTTTTTGCTGCCTTGAATACCGGCCGATAACCAATATCACTCTGATATCAACACAAGTCGTACATATTTTCATGTAGGGAGGGTTGATATTGGCAAAAACTTTGATATCGCTATTTACATTTTGATGCCAATATCGAGCCGATTATATCGGTGGGGCATCCCTAATTATTATTTTAAAAAATGGTGATGAGTTCATCAGTTGTCTATCAAACTCACTTTTAGAAAGAAAAATCCTTTTTTTGTCTTCACACCTGTTTGTCAAATTGAGTTACATTCAGCAAAAGCAGCAGGGTATAATTTAAGTTTTTCCACTGTTGCTGTTTTAAAGTTCACGCCGTATAGACTGTACCTGGAGAATTACCCATTTATATTCATGTTGCAACTTTTCTCCCCCTCGATAGATGCATAAGTTCTGCTGATGTTCTGTTTTTCTCCGTCATCATCTGTCAACGTTCTTCATCGTGCACAGAAGGTGTTCTGCCGCTCGCTAGAAACCAACAGCGTCTTGCAGTTACGCATGTTTTAATGATGATTCCTCTAAAGCAGAAAAGCCTCAGTAGAGATTCCGATGCTCTACTTTCTGCAGTTGTCACTGCCACTAGTGAGCTCATCAAAACATCATAAAAACTCAAGAGTAGCCTTGGAGAGTTCAAGTTTTCCAGTGCATGCTCGTCGGTTTATGTATGCACTATAAAACACATGTTGTCAAGAGACAAGCGTTGACATTAATAAAGCAAGCAGTTGGAAAAATGTAGGTTATGATTAACCACCAATAATCATGTGCACTAAGGAATATATCGGACGATATATTGTACAGCCAAATGTCAGAATAGGCTATATAGATCACAACACTGAGTTAAAATATTGCTTTTTCCAGAATGATCTATGCATCTCCAACAATGTCCTTACAGAAGCGAGATACAGATTGTGTGTTCGTCAGATAGAAGAGTGTTGTTGCTGTGCAGGTTGGCAATAAGTTACAGCGATGCCCAGTATCCACCGAGTCATGCTCTCTCCTCTATATTGCTTCTATTAGTCATATTCCCTGCTCTGCTGCTTCTGTATTGACCGGCCGTCTGATCCGTGTTTCCTGGATTGTGTCTTGCAGCTGGGTACAGAATGGACCGCTCCAGGCGAGTTCAGCAAGTTCAGGTCCCAGTCCTCCAAGTCTGTGCAGTAAGTAGTGGCATTCTCACTTTTTTTTTTAACAGTTAAAGTTTGTAAAATCACTTTTTGGGTGGCAGTGGCAGCAGCCCCTCCTATTGTTTAGGTGGAAAAGTAAACTAGGCACATAACAATTGCGTTAAATCATCCAGCTTGGTTTTGTTTGTCGGAATTTTCTGTACAATACTAAAACAGTTGGTTATTATATTAATAGATCTCTTGGAAGTCTAACAGTGCAATCTTGGGACCAAGCAACAGCGGATGCTGACGTAATACTAAATGTAACACTAACATCTAGGGTTGTCCCGATCCGATCTCCAGGATCCGGATCAGCTGCCGATTTGCTGTATTTTGAAGATCGGGCCGATCCGGTTGATTTAACTCTGTGCCACACTCCAACATAGGTGGGGCAAAATGCTCCACAAATGTGGTTGCCACACGACCGGGAGCTGGGAGCTAACCTCTGGTTGTTACTAAGGTTACTAAGGACCGTCAATAAATTACTGCTCTATTGAAGGGAGTTTGTCAAAAAAAGGTCATATTCTGAATCTGAATCACACCACAAATTTATCTGTAACCATGTCAAGCGATTAGTCTTACCCTAAGAGTATTGTAATTGCGGCTCAATAATTCGCTGTCAGGATGGTTGTAATTCAGTTGGCCATTTATTTGCATGTGAACACAGAGCACTATGTCCTTCAAGCTGACAATCATCATCACATGCAGTCCGGCACTTCCTACTTTTCTTATTCTGAGCACTTGACTCCAAAAGCTTGCTCTAACCTTTTATTGGAATAACTTTTATTTTCATTATGGAAATGGCTCAGAGTTTTGTTACGAGTCAAACGTTTAATACTAAAAAAAATAAATAATTGGTACCAGATCAGGCCGAACGGTGGCCTCACATTCAGGAGGTTCTGGGTTCGAATCTCCATTGGGCATCTCTGTGTGGAGTTTGCATGTTCTCCCTGTGAGTGTGTGGGTTTTGTCCGGGTACTCCGGTTTCCTCCCACATTCCAAAAAGATGCATGTTAGGTTAAATGGCGACTCGAAATTTTCCATAGGTATGAATGTTAGTGTGAATGTTTGTTTGTCTATATGTGGCCTGCGATTGACTGGCAACCAGTCCAGGGTGTACCCTGCCTCCTGTCCAAAGTCAGCTGTTATAGGCTCCAGCATCCCCGCGACCCTAATGAGGACAAACGGTATAGAAAATGGATGAATGGATGGGTACCAGATCAAAACATGTGGATTGAGACATCCCTACTAATAACCTAAATAAATATTGTGTTTTAATAAACTGACCATATATACACACATACATATATGTTTATATATATATATATGTGTTTATATATGTGTTTATGTTTATATATATATATACTGTATGTATATGTGTGTGTATATATATGTATATGTGTATATGTATATATATGTGTGTATATATGTATATACAAATACACACACATATACATATATATATATATATATATATACACACATATATATAGACATATATTTATATATATATACAGTATATATGTGTGTAGAGAGAGAGAGAGAGAGAGAGAGAGAGAGAGAGATACATACATATACACACATATATAAATATAGATACATATACACATATATATATATAGATTTTGCTGATCAGGTCATGCACCTGAGTTTGTGTTTTTTATAAGCTGAAAATTTTAATCAGCTTAATCAAAGATACAACAAGGAACTGCTTTAGACATGGTAATTTGCTCAGTAAAATTTGTTGTTTTTGTAAGTTAAATTGCCAAAATAAAACGACTTTTACTTGATATTGTAATTCTTCGGGTGTTTTTTTATACTGTATATATAGTAGATTTACTGTAGATGCTTTAGATGCTTTTGTCTTTGGGTAAAATGACAACTTTGTCCTTTTAACATTCAAATAAACGAGACGTTCCTTTATGTCAGTGCTTCTCAAACAGTGGGTGGGGTGAGGTATCCGCGTGGCATAAGAAGCAGGTGGGGCTTTCATTATAGTGTCTTTATTCATGCTTGGATGTGCCAGCAACTCATGCAGTGGCTTGGTAAAAAAAATAACTACTGTATTATCAGGTTTTCAATAGCGTTTCAAATCCGGGCAGCGTGAAAAATAATCTCCTAGGGCAGGGCATGATAGAAAATATTGAGAACCACTGCTCTCTGTTAAGTGGTGATGTGAAACATGAGCATGAGGTGATAATACGGTTTCAAAGAGCCTTAAGTGCACACGTGTGGGAGGAAATTGTTACTTCACTCTCTATGTGCATCTATTTTCTTTAATGCGAAAATTATCTTCACCGGGCGCTCTCATTCAGTGTCAGTGAGTGGCATCGTTGTAGCACAAATGTGTGCATGCCCTCCAATTGTAAGCTCTGAATGTATTCATAAACCTACCTATCCAAACCATGCATAACACTCTTCCTAATTTCTGGGTGAAGCTCAAATAAAATCAGTCCTCCATAAAAGGGCTCCAGACTTTGAACTGCTGCCAGTTTGTACATAGTGCAATTGTTTACAGTGATAATGCAGTACTACCTGCGGTTGGCTGGCGTCCAGTTCAGCGGGTGCCCTTCCTTTTGCCCAAATTCAGCCGGGATAGGCTCCAACATACCCACACAATCCTAATGAGGACGAGCAGCATGGAACATGAATGGATGGATGCGGTAATTGCGTCAAAGCACTACATATGGCTTAACCTCCTTTTTTGGAATAAAAATGCCGCTGTACATGTGTATGTATTTTGCATATTCCGGGGATGTTGTTATGACTGTTCTATTAGAGTGGTGGCAGATGACGTGGTTAGATGTGTGCTCTCTAAACCGCTGCTCTCGCACATTCCTTAATGCCATTCAAAGTGTAATGTGATTCATAATTCCACTGACATGTCACCGCACACCGCGTACCGGAGATGAAACAGCTGGGAAAGTATGGTTTTCGGGCTGCAGGTCATGGTGGAAGGTGACTCAGGTCTAATGTGCCTCTGTCTGAATGCTGCAGAATATTACATGCTGGAGGGGAAGTGCTTCAAAGCGACTGTGAAAGTCGATTGAGCATAATTAGGCAAAATGTTGTTTGATGTTCTTCTTTGTGGGCGTACGTACATATTGGTGCTTTTTTACTGAGCAAGTACATGTGTGGAGTTTCTTTGAGTTTGGAACCTTTATGTACAGATAACGAATGTGTCTGAGTTTTTCCTTTGCCTTGTCCTACCCAAGTGCTGAGGTTTGCATCCGAAGGGGCTGGAAAAGGTCAGCAACATTATGTAATAAGGTCATGTTGAGTCCCTCGGTTGCCTTTCAAAGGGCAATGACCACCCCAGCATTCAGCATGGGCATTAGCTGCTGTTTATCCACAACCCTGACATTTCCAGCATCAAATGTTTTAAGTAACATTTCTACCAGTATAAATGTAACCCAATTGGAGTTGGTAACAGTAAGACAACACTGTGACACATGAAAAATGTGGTCTTGGGTATGCACAAACAAAGGGGGACGTCAAAATCCCCAAGGGGCATTGAGCGAATCGATGCAAACGAGGCATGACAGACAACAAAACATCCATCCGTTTTCTATACCGCTTATCCTCATTAGGGTTGCAGGTATGCTGGAGCCTATTCCACCTGACGTTGGGCGGGGGGCGAGGTACACCCTGGACTGGTTCCCAGTCAATCGCAGGGCAGACATACAACCATTCACACTCACATTCACACTCTAATTTTAGAGTGGCCAGTTAACCTAACATGCATGTTTTGGATTGTGGGGGGAAACGTAATAATGGACAATAAGATACGATATAGACTCACACATGTTTGCATTGCGAGAGTCGAATCTTGATGACTCGGGAGTACTTCGTTTTGTCACTGCAAACACATCATTTTTGAGTTAGCAATATTGCGCTGAGTAGCCTGGACAGAGATATGTTTACCAAATGACCACATGATGCCTTCATTAACTGGCAAGAATCCATTTTTGACATAAAGTGTGCTTCTGCCTTAAATAATAAACACAGGTTTTCCTTGAAGATGCACATTTTATCTTTTTTCTTAATATTGTTCCGGGCATCCAGACAAAGGAGTCTCTTGCATTTTTCTATAGACAAAGTTGTGCTGAAGTTTGGTGATAAAAGAAGTCTCAGCTTTGGAGAGTCCACTGTTAATGTGTTTGTGTACATTTGCATACCCCTTTAAAACAATTGTTTCAATAGCAGACTGACTGACTTGCTCTGCTCAGATTCTTTTTCCAAAAGTGTTTGGAATCACAGTACAGTATGTTGCATTTATTCTCTCATCAGTTGCATCATTGCCTTGCTGCAATTTAGATTTTGGAAACTACTGGGAGCCACCCAGAAAACAAATATTTCACCCTGTGTCGCTTTACTTATATATTGATTTGGTGGTGAGTGCTTTAAATCTGGTGGAATATTAATGCAATGAGAACATGATCAGAGCTGCAAAGTTGTCATTTTATAAGCAGACTTGACAAAGTGCATGAAAAAGCTAATCAGGCACATTTCATTTCATGGTAATTTGCTGTGTTCCCAAACAAGACAAAATAATCACTAGAATTAAAGAGATCGGTGGGGTTCACAATGCCAATCGTGTGCAGTATATTGAAAGGGAAGTCTATAAATGAGGATTTCAATAATGCAGCCAGTTGCCACTCCTTGAACTCCAGGTTCTGAGCTTTTGAGGCTGTTTATACAACTCCGGTCTTGATCAAAGCTTTTTTGCGTGCTATTGTCCTATATCAGCATGGCATTGGCAGATTTAATTAACTTAAGAGAAGAGGTGCTGAGCCGGTCACGGTAGAACGCAGTCAAGCGGGGAGCCGGCCTTCACAGTTGAGACACTTTTACTGCAATGTTTTCTTTTTCTCTTCTCATGCTTTGCCGTGTGGTTATTTATATGTTTGGGATCATTGGAGCCGTGCAGCAACTGTAGTTAAGTGAACAGTGACTAATGGCAGCTGTAGGCCTGTGTCATACTGTCAGGGAATGAAACATGAGGGCTTCACTGGAAACAATTCACTCACCTGTCAGAAGTCTCACTCATGCCGTCCAAGGTGTTGAACCGCACAAACCCACAAACACTTACACATGAATTTGTGGACTTGAATCTGGTTATTTAACTTGCTGTTCAAGGCATTGAAATAACCCAAAGTGTTGCTGAATTTACTATTTTCATTACAGAGCATGCCTTATAGTTGCATTTCAGTTCATTTGACCATTTTTATGCTTGAAAATGCTTCATTTAGGCAAAATGGTCACACTTTTTTCTTTTTTTTTTTTTTACCAAAGGGCCGTATTCAACCACAAAACATCAATTCATATGTTTTTGAAAAACCTTGAGAGGGAAGCTCCAAAATTTGACCCGCAATGTGGAAAGGAACGATTGTATTGGGTATCAACTTGTAATCAACCAGTTTATCCACAGTGTTTCCCACTGGTTGGGACTCTATGTGATGTGTTGGGTCGGCGCCGCATTACATGATTTGCCATGATGCAAATATAGCTGAGTACAAATCAAAACCTGTGTATTAATATGGTCAGTAAATGTTATTTTTTGTTCATTTGTTTTTGCAAGGGGAGGGTTGAGAAGCGCGTTTTTCTTCAAAACGTGGATTCACGTGAAGCTGAGGACACAGAATCAACTTGCTGCCGCTGTGTGCGTGTGCTATGTTTTTGTTTTGCATTCAAACATGCAGATCCTGATTGCTTAAACACTGAGAGCATTGGGTGTCTGTTACACAAAGTCAGTGTCTGCGTGTGGACTACAAAGAAGCTTAGCTTTTACAGTTAAAATAATATTCAGATTGTGTCCCAGCCTCAATGTGTCAACAAATTGACAACCGTCTGTAAGACAAATAGCAAATATCACTTATCTTGTCTTATTGTCGATGTCTTTTATGTTACACTATATTACAGTATATGATATTGTCTTATTATTAAAGTATCTTATTGTCTTGACATGCTGTTATTATGTATGCAGAGTTAGGATCCCATCTACAAAGTAGTAACAACGAACCATTCATTCACCTAATTATACTGGGAATTGGAGCAAGGTGCTCACCCTCACACTATAGTTGTTTCATGTTTGTCACAATTAAATGTTTCAGATCATTGAACATATTTAGGTGTTAGCCAATGCCACTCGACAGCTGATGACAAAATGCAGTTTTTAAATGAAGCTTGTTATTATTAAGATAGAAAAAAAGCAAAATGTACACGGCACTGAGTGAAAAAGTGATTGCCCCCTGTTAAAACATATCTTAACTGAAATTAATCAATCTGAAAAAAGGTTATAAAGCTACTTCTAAAGCTTTGGGACTCCTGCAAACCACAGCGAGAGCCATTGTCCACAAATGGCAAAAACATGGAATGGTGGTGAACCTTCCCAGGAGTGGCCCGCCAACCAAAATTACCCCAAAATTGCAGTGATGAGCCATCCAAGAGGTCACAAAAGACCCCACAACAACATCCAAAATAATTGCAGTCCTCACTTTCCTCATTTAAGGTCAGTGTTCATGACTCCACCATAAGAAAGACACTGGCCAAAAACCAGCAAGTCCACCTCTGAATGGCTAAAGAAAAACACAATTAAGACTATGGGCTGGCCTAGTCAAAGTCCTTACCTGAATCCTACTAAGGTATAGGTATCTATGCGTTTAGGCATCAGATCGTCTTCAGGTGGTTGGAGCCTTAGATTTTATTTTGTAATACGTTTCATTTTGTCTTCAGCTGTGTCGTCACTGACTATTATTTAAAAAGTTTTGATGATCTTAAACACTCAAGTGTGACAAATATGCTACTCACACCACATACATATAAACCATAACAATTAACTATTTGAGAACCACTGATTCTCAAATAGTGAGGGGAGTCCCCTTGGGGGGGCGCAGTGAACTGTCAGGGGGGCGCGAGAAGCAGGGAGTACTTTCAGTGTTAGTGTAATCCTGCCAATATATCCAACCCAGCAAGATAGCTCGTTTGTAGAAGGTTATCTCAGAAGTGTGGAAGTTATTCATATTTTCTTCCATTTTCATTTCATGTAGATGCATTGGCAATGCTCTGCAAAGTGCATCTTCCCATCAAGCCCTCATTGTGTGTCTGTAAATCATCCTTCCCTTGCTTTGAATAGTGCAGAGATATGACGGCAATTGCATTTTGGGTAGTGAATTTAAAATACGAGTGCACTGCACAAGGGGGTGCAGAGCACACGCATCACAGACAGTCACTGACAGAATCTGGCAATACCCATCTCACCAGTTTCTGACTCGGCATGGCCTCTTTGTTTGCTGTGTGGTGCTATGTGTGTGCCGCAGATTAGGGAGATCATTCAAACAACCTGGCTGGGAACATCTTATGAGGTGTAGTAGATAGTGTTTTTGCATACAGAGTCCGAAATACAGTCCAACGCAAGAGGGTATCTGTGGGGTCTTAAAAAGTCTAAACTAACTCAAATGTCTCATTTAAAACAAATGGCTAAACATCAGTCTCACTTTTAAACGTGTTCATTTTTAAGGACACTGAGTCACAAAATGCAGGGTACTTTTTGAAATGTTATAACACTTTGCACACGTGACATGAGCTTGATGCTTTTAACTGTAGAGTGCAGATCCAGAAAGTAGGGCATTTACAAAATAGACGCTAGTGTTAAATGTTTTGAAGTCTTATGAAGTGAGCTGACAAATTTTAAGTAACTTTGATCAAGTGTAGAACTACCACAGCTTCTGGTTGGACATGAACACAGTGGCAGCTGTTGAACTTTGATGGGGAAAACAAAAAGCAGCCAAATGTCACGAGTGACGCTGGAAGACTGAGGCGTAGTCCACACGTAGCAGGGTGTTTGTAAAACTGCATATTTTTCCCTCTCCATTTATGAGAAAAATGGTGTCCACATAGACTTGTATTTAAAAAAAAATGCATGCTCACGTAACCGCATAAATGCATTGGGAGCCACAGTCAAAAGCATGCCAAACCTGCAGGCGGCAATAATTACTAAAATTCTATCCAATCAGAATCATCCTTGGTCATGCCGTCACTTCCGCAATACATAAAACATGGCTCCAGGCTGACCTTAAAGTGCTTTTTCATTTTTGCTTTTCAACATCAAGTAATATTTGGGCTTGCAAAAACAAGCAAGCAAAACGGGCTTGAGCAATAGCTACAACCAACACAGTTCTGAGAGCATCCACGTTGTTTGTGATGTAAATACGGGTCGCGTGTGTGACGTCACAGCATACTTTGATGCAGGCAGTGATGTTTGGAAACGTAAAACTCCGGTTCTTTGCGTCCATACCCAAACGTATAACTGGAGTTTCCTCCATATCTACACTTTGGCCGGAGGTTTTGAAAACCTTTGTTTTTAGTGCCATGTATCTGTCGGCTTGTGTGGATGATAGGTTAAATCGTGGAAACTCTGTTTTATGAGATACCCGCCTACGTGTGGACTGGGCCTGAGTGGAGTTTGGGTTGCAGCATGTATAGTGTGCGTATAGAAAGAAGAAGAGGTTCCTTCCCTGCTTCGCATATGACCACTTCCATATTACGTCATTCACAGTAGCAATGCCATAGTCTGTCTCGTGGCTGCCCGGTGCCCACGAGACAGCTTTTTTTTCAAACAAAAAATACCGTCATTAATTCCCGGCCTCCGATTTTCCTTCATGTCTTTTGTACTTTTTTTTCCCAGTTCTAGTACCCCTCTCTGTATCATCAAGGTTCATTAACAGCAAAGTTTAACCTAATGAACAAAGTTAAAATAGTGTCATGGTTTCTTACCAAGTTGCCAAACCAGAAAACACTAACCCTAGCACTTTGGAGGAGAATTGCATGGCACACGTTCCACTCCAATGCAGAACTTTGAAAGGCTCATGACAGCGTCAGATGGGACGCTGTAGTGACTACACAGAAACGTAAATCAGATGGAGCCACAGCAGAAGGAGCCACAGCTTGCAGACCCCTGGAAATTGGTCTTAAATTGTATTTATTAGGGTTTACAAAAAAATTTAGTTTGACTTGTTGAAACCTTCAAAGACCCTGTTTAGAAAAAAAAATAGCAATGCTCGATTTTAAATGAAAAGTTTGATGCATAAATGAAGCTAAGCCAAGATGCTTTTATCTGTGCGCTTAGAAATGCGATGCATTATTATAATTATTAGTGAACCAAATTATTTTATATTCACTGTTTAAAAAAAAGGCTGCATATGATATTGGTAATAATAGTGACCCTTGTCATCTGCACCAAGATCATCCTTTTCCATTTTCTACCGCCGATCCTGTTCAGGGATCCTCTACCATCTTACTTTGGGAAAGGGGTGAGGTGCAACCACAGGACACACAGTCAAATCAAATCCCAAGTCAAATCAAGTCAACTGTAGTTAAATATGGCATTTCACAACAGAAGTTTTCTCAAGGCACTTTACACATGGAGCAGGTCTAGAGCCGCACTCCTCAGACATTTAAGTGAACCGAGTGAACCCCACATGAGCAATCACTTGGTGACGCAGGCAAGGAAAAAACACCTTCCACCAAAGAAACCCCAAATAAAACCCAGATTATGCGGGGTGGCCATCTGTCTTGAGTGGTCATAGAGTAGAGACAAGGAGGGTAGATGGACAAAAATGGACAATAACCATTCACAGGCACAGTTCTTTTTTGGTGCATAGTTTTACTAACAGAAAACAATGAAAGCACAACTCCCTTATTAATACTGCAAAGGCAGTGTCGCTCAAAACTGAGCATTATTATCTCTCCAAAGCTGGAACTGATTCAACTCAGCTCTTGTGTTGGCTCTCTTTAGATTATGCAAGTGACCTCAATGACCTGGGTATTGCGTTTCATCAATATGACAACAAGAAAATGTGCACTTTTTTAGCACTTGAGCTTGTCTGAAAACTTGAATTTCAAACGATTCATATTTGAGTGTCTAAGTGCCTGCTCCTCTGCTCATTCCTGTGAAGTCATAGCTTGGCAGTGCCTGCTAGGTGTTGTGACAGCAGTGTCGCAGGTGACAATTTAGCAGCCAGATGAAGACCCCAAGTAACCCAAACACTATCTCTGTTCCGTGGCACATTTTTGAAGCCTCGCGAGGATTGACATTGTGCTGTGGTTGCACACTAACTTGACATTTACTACTTAATTTAAGACACTTCGGGTAGGATTTGATGGACTACTGGTTGAATATCAGAGGGAATATTTTGTTTAAAAAATAAAAGATTAGAAAGTGACGAGCTGTTGATGATGAATTTTGAGGCTTCAAAAAAGTGTGATAATTTAGACACACATTTGCAAACATGGAGGATTTTGCATGTTCTTGCTCAATTGAGGGAAATTGAAGAAAGCTGAAGCTCACCTTTGACAGTGGCGTGCTGAGTCGGAACATGTAAGAGCATTCCAAGGTTATGCCGCAGCTGGCATTTTAAAATAGTTCAAAAACTGGGGGAAATGACATTTACGCCTCCCCTCCTTGTGTGCATATACGTGTGTGCACGTGTACGTGCACGCGCTCAGCAGTCCTGGTGCTGAGCTTTGAACCTTGTGGATCTTGTGACATTGCCTGTCCATCTTATCTATC
>QODF01000034.1:1034039-1058017 GCA_024372805.1 Oostethus manadensis | reverse complement strand
GGACATTGAATCCGAGTGGGCGATGTTTCGTGCCTCCATTGTCGATGGGGCCGATCGGAGCTGTGGCCGTAAGGTGGTCGGTGCCTGTCATGGTGGTAATACCAGAACCTGCAGTGATGTGGACTCTGCACCGGTCTGTCGTGGTGAAAAGAGACCTGAGCCAAAAGGCAAAGCTCTCGATTTACCGGTCAATCTACGTTCCTACCCTCACCTATGGTCATGAGCTTTGGGTAGTGACCGAAAGATCGCGGGTACAAGTGGCCAAAATGAGTTATCTCCGCAGGATGGCTGGGCTCTCCCTTGGAAATAGGGTGGGAAACACCGGGATCATCCGTCATCCGGGAGCGACTCCGAGTAGAACCGCTGCTCCTCCGTATTGAGAGAAGTCAGATGAGGTGGCTCGGGCATCTGGTTAGGATGCCTCCCGAACGCCTTCCTGGGGAGGTGTTCAGGGCACGTCCAACCGGTAGGAGGCCTCGAGGAAGACCCAGGACACGTTGGACAGACTATGTCTCACAGCTGGCCTGGGAACGCCTCGGCATCCGCTGGGAAGAGCTAGAAGAAGTGGCCGGGGAGAGGGACTTAGGTTACTGCCCCCACGACCCGACCTCGGTTAAGCGGAAGAAAATGGATAGATGGATGGATGGTGAACGTCCCTCCTTTTTTACTTTCCAGAGAGTGCAGTGGGTAGGTCAAGTGTGGACATTTTGTTTGGCACCATGAGTAAAATGGTTGTCTGGATTGCTGCATGTGAATTTTATATTTGCATGCATTTCTGCAAATATGTAGTTAATACTTTCTGCATTACGTGCGGCAAGCTGCATATACTGGCGCGGATGCGTTCTTGAATAGCAGCGGGTGCTGTGGTGGGTTGTCAAAACACTGCTAATGGTGCGGGGCGTAGCGTGAATGTTAAAAGAAAATGCGAGAATAAGACCATACCTTGCTAGTATCCACAGGAGGCTCCTCAGCAAAAAACTACACTGCTAATAGATAAATATGATTGCATATCTTTTTCCAACACAAGGGTGGCCTTTCACATGTTTGTTCAATTTTGCACATCTTCTGCCTTGACACAGGCGTGCGTTTTTGCTTTTTTCTGTGTGTGTGGTCCCACACCAAACATTCGTCTGCGTAGCTTTGCTTGTTATTTTACAGTAGCTTACACGGACAACACACTAGGCGCATCCTCTGGTTGTTGTCAGTGAACTCAGCTCCGCTCACATTTCATCTAGACGGAGTATACTCAGCACAATATTGACCTGAGCCTTGACATGCATGTATGTGTCTACTGCTTGAGGAGAAGATCAAAAAGCTATTGTGAATCTTTGTTTCTGTGATTGACTGGTGACCAGTCCGTTGTGTACGCAGCCTCTTGCCTAAGATTACCCGTGAGCCTAAAGAGGATAAGGTGTGGAAAAGGAGTCAATGCAGTAGTGTTCAAAATAATAGCAGTGCAATGTCACTAACCAGATGAATCGCTGTTATTAGTATATTTTTATTGCTACATGGCAAACAAGTTACCAGTATGTGCAGAAGATTCTCAGAAAACAAACAAGACCCAGCATTCATGAAATGCACGCTCTTAAGGCTGTGCAAGGCTGACTTTACACACTCAAAACTATTTTGTACAAACTTTTTTGTTTCTAAGATTTGGCATTCCTGTGAATCACTAAACTAATATTTAGTTTTATGAGCACAGTTTTTTTTTTAATAACTGCTTCACATCTGTGTGGCATGGAGTCAACCAACTTGTGCCACCTTTCAGCTGTTACTCCACTCCAAGATTCTTTAACAACATTCCATAATTCATTTCATTTCTTAGTTTTGCTCCAGAAACAGCATTTTTGATGTCACCCCACAAGTTCTCGATTGGATTGGATGTATCACTGGTACAATTTGCAGTTTGTTACCAGTACTTACAGGTAAATCCAGACTGTCTTTGATCATCCTGCAACTGATCATTGGCTGAACCTACTGGTAACTTGTTTACCATGTAGCAATACAAATATACTAATAACAGTGACTGATATAGTTAGTCACATTGGACTGCTATTATTTTGAACGCAACTGTAATTGCTTGCTTTCTCCCACATTAATTGGCCACTCTAAATAATCCATAGGTATGAATGTGAGTGTGAAGGGTTGTCTTTATTGCTATATGTGACCTGCGATTGGCTGGCGACCAGTCCAGGGAGTATCCCGCCACTTGCTCAAAGTCATCCGGGATGGGCTCCGGTGTACCCCAGTGACCCTTATGAGGACAGGGAGCAGAGAAAATGAATGCTACTGCATTTTTACAAAAATAAATAACTAAAATAGGACTTAAACCATACTGGAGCATCCATCCATCCATCTTCTATGCTGCTTGTCCTTACTAGGTATAAGGAGTACTACAAGTATGCTGGAGCCTATCCCAGCTGACTTTGTCCAAAAGGCTGGGTACACACTGGAATTGTCCCATGTTGGAACATCCTCAACATAAACATTTTTGCGTTGAAAAAATGATTTAAAGTATGTGTGATTTTTATTTTAGACAAGCAACTTTTCTGAATATTTGTGTTTGTTGCCTGGGAATGTGAAAAACCCTTTCGTCAGCCACCCAGCTGTGTATGCATCACGTCCTTTGATATCATTGTGTATTTTTATAATAAACAGTTCCTCACTATTTCAGTGTGTTTGCTCAGTTTCAAACTGTCGCCAGGCTTTGGAGTGAGGCCACTTTGCCTCACTGCTGTGTTTTGCTTGTATCCTAAGAGCGTGTTTTCTCTGAGGAAGATGTGCGTGTATTGTGTCAAATAAGTCCAAAACATATAATAAAATAAAAACAATCTGTCTCTCTTTCTCTTTCAGTCTGATGTCATCCAGACGCTACTACTTTGAGATTCTGCACAAGCAGGATGACAAGGGTTCAGATCACGTGGAGGTTGGGGTGAGAGCACATAACATTCATTTATCCACATTTGGCGTCTTTTTTTCGCAGCGTGTGACAGCTCGCTCTTGCCGTGTGATGCGTTTTGCTTTGTAAATGTGCATTTAGTGCTCAGTGACACCTTCCAGGGAAGGAGTGTGGAATTAAATGACATTTTGGGTTTGGAAAGCCGCCCCATCCCTTCCTCGGTCTTTGTTCTTTTTTTTTTTTTTTTTTTTACTAGAAAGTCATCTAGTAACAGCCTTTTGAAAAGAAACCTTTGTTTCTTTTCANCAGTGACACCTTCCAGGGAAGGAGTGTGGAATTAAATGACATTTTGGGTTTGGAAAGCCGCCCCATCCCTTCCTCAGTCTTTGTTCTTTTTTTTTTTTTTTTTTTTTTACTAGAAACTTATCTAGTAACAGCCTTTTGAAAAGAAACCTTTGTTTCTTTTCAAAATGATGAACAGGAGCCCCCATCGCAGTGTGTGCCTGCGCGCACGTCTCCTGGCTAGTTGTTTTTTCCTCTCCCCGTATTGTAGCTTTCATTTTTCTGTTTGCTCCTCTGCATCCTTTCTCCAGCGTTAGTGGTGTTCCGCACCTGAGGCAAAAGCTTAGAGACAAAGTTCTTTATTTCAAGCTAAAGTTTCAAATACCTGCAGTTTTGTGTGCTTGGACTTTGAGTGGGAGGGTGCGTGGCGCCGATAAAAAGAGATCAGTGGTGTGTGTGTGTGTATGGAAAGAATATTTTTACAAGCCTTGGGTTATCGTCATGGTGACTGGTTTTACTGGCGCTGCTTCCTTCTTTCATAGTCATTTTTGTGCTTACTTTCTTTATGAATTTGTCTCAAACCAGTCCCCATCGCTCCGACTGGCTGGTCATAGTTTTATGCAAAAATTCTAAACACTCCAGTTCCTGTTATGACTGTTGCTTTTCTGTCCAATATCTGGTTTGTGGATCGATGCTCAGCCAAAGCTGCTTCTGTTTCTTTTTTTTTGTTTTTTTTTCCAGAGCATACTCACACCAGGCCATTCGTACCGTGTTTACTTGACTTTGTGGATTATTTTGAGTCATTCTGTCTTGAAAGCTGCCATTAATTACTTGTGGTAATTACGCACACTGATTTAGTTGCAGTCAGCAAATGGGCTGTGGGTTTGACTTTTGGATTATTTTAAGTAAAGTGGAACCTCAAGATACAAAATTAGGAAATGAAGAAATGGCTTGGACCCGGAGGGCAACAAGAATTGCCACCCCTGCCCGTCGCCTCTCATTGCCTGCAACACCAGAGTGGAATGAAGTCCAGCCCCTCTCGAGAGGACTGGTTCCCAGAGCCCTTGCTGTGTGTTGAACTGAGTCCGACTATATGTAACCGCAATTCCTCCACCTCACGCACCAGCTCAGGCTCCTTCCCCGCCAGAGAGGTGACATTCCATGTACCGACAACTGGCTTCTGTAGCCGAGGATCGGACTGCCAAGGCCTCTGCCTCCGGCCGCCACCCAGCTCTCTTTGCACCCGACCTCTTTGGCCCCTCCTACGAGTGGTGAGCTCATGGGAGGAATATTGTGTATTCTTCATACGTTATTACAAGTTCTGCAAAACAAACCCAATCCCACAGAAACAGCTCACCCTTTGACCCCACAATCATAGCCTGGCATACAAGACAGAGGGGAAAGCTGAGAATTCCGCTCAACAGCAAATGAGCACCTGCCTGTATGTGGATTTATGTGAGGCCTCTGCTCATGCTGTTGTGGGCCAGTCGCAATAAATCTGCTGTTTTTGTAGAGGTGTGAAATATATTCCCTGCTAAATCTCACAAGAGGGCCGTAATAACAATGTAACATATACACACACACGCACACACACACACACACACACAATGATAGTGACTTCCTGGCATGGCCTCTATAACTTTCATTAAATTCTTCCAAAGAGTGTAAAGCACTTTGATGGCCTCATAGGTGGCAGGCAGCGATTCATATTAGGAGGCTTGTGCCAAGCTGTACTCCAATAAATAGTTGATGTGTACGACACTCGACAGCGTGGCGTGCCTCGCATCAGCCCACGCCATAGTTTGGGGAACGCAGCGACGGTTTGTGGGAAGCTGCAAGCGGGAGCAAATACGTAAAAGGCAAAGCAAAATGGGCAAAGAAAAGGGTATTTTGAATGGCAACATTAGCTTGAAACCCATGGCAGATGGCTCTCCTAACAAGACCAAAGTTATTTGTGTTGCTGTGATTGGAGTTGTCACAAAGTACATCACCTCTGGGAGTAGTGGGAAGTTACTGGCTGTATTGACAGGTATTGTTTTGTCATTTATACAGTGGCACTTTGGCATAAAGTGTCCCAACTAACAAGTGTTTTTAGATGCGAGCCATCTCTCGTTTTGCTTTGGACCGGTAGCTAAAATTTAGGCAAGGGGCTGCTACCTACCGGCAGAGCCGATGAGAGCTTTTTGGGGCGCTAGCTAATGACATGACACATAATGACTAAGACTGGCATTATAGTGATCGTACATACAATATAGCAATATAATTGATCTTTTTTAGTAGGGATTGTGCAAAACTATGACAGGAACAACATCACATTTAAAGCAGTAAATGAATACAAAACCACCATCCACCTGAAGTTTGTTTTTCAGAGAGGTTGTGTACCACATATATGCACATTAGGACTCAATATGTTCATCAGATCTTACCTTTATGCATTCCTACGTAGCGTATTATTACTGAATAAAAGAATAGTCCAAATTTTCAACACTATTCTATTCAAGACTTTATTGAAGTACAAGGGAAATTGCTTGGTTACATTAGCTCAATTGTACAAGAAAAAGACAAAACACTCTTTAACTTTATATGTTATTATATAGATAGATGAAGAAGAAGAATATAATAAATTAAAATAAAATAATGTAAGTAATCAAGAGAATATGAGATAAACAATATTAGCATATTTTATCTAGTGTGTAAAAATATGGCTACCGGTAAAGTACCTTTGAATAAATGTGATTAATTCAGAGTTAATTAAGGACAAAGTGTAATTAATCACGATCAGATACTTTCATTGATTGACAGCCCTAATAATTATTTATGACATATGCATACCCTGGATGATGTGTCATTATTCTACCATGTAAAATTCAAAACATAGAAAATTCGCCTAACCTGCTTTGACCACAAGTGCAAAAAACAACAATGATAAAGATGCGTGCATGTGATGCATGTGATGCATGTGATGCATGCTGCAGCCAAGAAGACACACATTTTTAATGAAACAAATACTTTTATAGCATTTTTTCACCCCATAATTGTATCTAGTAAAGTCAATTTAGTATTAATTAATAATTACACATTACTGCAATCATAAATACATTGAGCATTACATAAAATTAAAATATTACATTTCGAATTATCAATGAGAGAACAAAATAATGATCAACCTTTTTTTTCCCTCTGTGCTGAAACAATCAAAATCACTCAATTCATCTGCTGTATTAATACATGGAAAGATCATAAAATTGTTAAAACATGTAATTAATATACAGTATCACGGTCATTGTAGTTTTTACATCATTTATGTTTTGTTGCCGTTTGGTGTTGCGTGCATCCTGGGATACGAAAATGAATTCACACAGACAAGAGAGCGTTGTCAGAATGATGGAGAGGTTGAGAGTGGTATTCCACCCTTGAGCTGTTCATGTACCAGTAATGTGCTTTCGGTGTCTGATGCTATAATGCACAAGTTGAGTCAGGTTCAGGTTATGAAGCAGTGAAAAAAGTGGATTTGAATGCATTTTTTAAACACAACTGAACAAAACAAGAAAGCTTGCAGTTGTTTGCCCAGGTCTGTGTAATGCTCCTTTACACTGCCTGGTGTGGGTCTTTTACTTCCACTGGCAACATCTGGCACTACCTGATACTGCGGGGTCCAAGCAGTGACCAAATGGATGATGGAAAACACTACCGGTCCTCTAGTGGTTCAGCATATGTCAATAGAGACAGCAAAGTGCTGTACTTTACTGCATATGCGTTGATTCATTTAAGGGGCCATCATTGCTCTTTGTCACGACACCAAGGATTACTTTTTGCTGTGGAAAACTGCGTCAAGAAAAGTTGAACCTTGCAGTGGAAAGGGGGGCATGAGGGACCAGTAAAAGAAAGGACACTAATAGGTGTTTGTTTATGGTGTGTAACTGCAGTCTCCTTTCACATATCCTTCATATACACTGACACATAACAAGGACTCACAACTACATTCATTGCACTCCTCGCTCACACTTTGGCACAATTGAAGTAAGTGGGTCAGGACACGGTACACATGCTCCCAGGCGATGCAGCGGAGTCATAGAATGACTGTAATTAAGAGTGCACGGTAAATATTGGAGTACTAATTATCGTCCCAAAAGGAGGAATTATGACATCCTAAATTTGTTCACAAAAAATAGCTCAGCTAACGCTTCAGAGAGGTGAGATTATCACTGTGCTGTAGGGTGAGAGGGTGCGCGGATGCAGCGCTCCTTTTTCTTCTGTGTGTGACATGCGGTGAACACTTGTGAACATGGTGTTGATCCTGTGACACCTACCTCAGGCACCTCGTGCTCTGGTCGCCCCACACGCTCCGCAAACACCTTTGAACATAGAGAGAAGAAAAAAAAACACGGACCCTCAACGCACAACCAAAACTGGCAGCATCGCCATGATGCCGCCCTGAAAGCCCACAAAGACACCAGCGCCACCAAAGAAGCGTCCCTGTGTGCCTTTTATATCTCGGCCCAACCGGTCGAGACAGACGGCCGCCCCACAGAGCCTGGGATATGTCTAAGGTTTCTTCCCAAGAGGGAGTTTTTCCTTGCCTCTGTCGCCAAATGCTTGCTCATGCGGGGTTTCAGTTGGCTCTGTGTGACCTGTACGTGTAAAGTGCCATGAGAAGACAGCTGTTGTGGTTTGGCGCTGTACAAATACTTGGGAACTGAACTGAATTGGAGCCAACCTTGAAGAAAGGTTCACCATCCACCTTTGCTGAAGACAACGCCCCTTCAACAGCCACCCAAACTACTTTGAGCCACAGTTTGTGCTTTTGAGTCGCCGCCATTCTTCTTATTTTCTTACTTACAGTAACATTTCAACTTAAAAATCAATATATATTAAAAGTTATGGATTATCGGTACCTATCTTGAGAAGCAAGAAGGTATCGGTATTGGCTTGAACAAAAAAATATTGGCCGCACGGTGGCTGAGTGGTTAGCACATAGGCCACACAGTCAGGAGATCTTGAAAAACCTGGGTTCAAATCTCCGTTGGGCATCTTTGTGTGGAGTTTGCATGTTCTCCCCGTGCGTGTGTGGGTTTTCTCCGTGTACTCCGGTTTCCTCCCACATTCCAAAAACATGCATGTTTGGTTAATTGGCGACTCTAAATTGTCCATAGGTATGAATGTGAATGTTTGTTTGTCTTTATGTGCCCTGCGATCGACTGGCGACCAGTCCAGGGTGTACCCCGCCTCTCGCCCAAAGTCTGCTGGGATAGGCTCCAGCATCCCCGTGACCCTAATGAGGATAAGCGGTATAGAAAATGAATGAATGAATGAAAAAAATATTGTTCATCCCAAACTGTGGTGTGATTGCTCCTCGCAGATTCTTAATAACGGACATGTCATAATAGGAATAAACATTTATTATGAGTTACAGATTTATGTCACACGGAGTGAAATATTTCAAAAATGTTAGATTTGACAGTGAAGACAGCAAAAATTTTGAGGTCCGCAGCTTGTTTTCTTCTTGGCCCGCGGCACATTGTGGAAACCAAATTCAACCCACCAAAAACTGCAAAACTGGGGAAAACACAGCAAACGTGCAAAGCGAAGAAGTTGATAATAATAACTAACAATACCACAAAGCATTTGAATGTACTGCACCGCCACACAAGCTGCCCTCCCTTGTGGCGGTAACGCACCAAAGTAATGGATGCCAACTACCGTAAAACCAAAGAAGAAGAAGCTCCTGCCCTCCCGTTGGTTATCTCCCATTATCCACTTTCACCTAACAATGGCCAATCACGGCGTCGCTTTGCTCAGCGTACCGAAAAGCTCCTGGTTCATCGATAAAAATGAAAAAAAATCCGCTTTTTAAGAAGGGGGACCGTAGGGTGTGTTCTAACTATCGTGGGATCACACTCCTCAGCCTTCTCTTGTAAGGTCTATTCAGGGGTTCTTGAGAGGAGGATTCGCCGGCTAGTCAAATTTCGGATTCAGAAGGAACAGTGTGGTTTTCGCCCTGGTCGTGGAACTGTGGACCAGCTCTATACTCTCGGCAGGGTCCCTGAGGGTGCATGGGAGTTTGGCCAACCAGTCTACAAGTGTTTTGTGGACTTGAAGAAGGCATTCGACCGTGTTCCTCGGGGAGGGGTTTCAGTTTGGTGGCCACAGGATTAGGTCTCTGCTTTTTGCAGACGCTGTGGTCCAGCTGGCTTCATCGAGCCTTGACTTTCAAATCTCACTGGATCGGTTCGCAGCTGAGTGTGAAGCGGCTGGGATAAGAATCAGCACCTCCATGGTTCTCGCCTGGAAAAGGGTGGAGGGCCATCTCCGGGTCGGGGATGAGGTCTTGCCTCGAGTGGAGGAGTTTAAATACCTGAGATGGTGGAGGGATGGTGAGATGTACAGGCAGATTGATCTGGCGTCTGCAGTGATGTGGACTCTGCACCGGTCTGTCATGGATGAAGAGAAAGCTGAGCCGAAATGCAAAGCTCTCAATTTACCGGTCGATCTACGTTCCCGCCCTCACCCTCAAGATCGCGGGTACAAGCGACCGAAATGAGTTTTCTCCGCAGTGTGGCTGGGCTCTCCCTTAGAGATAAGGTGAGAAGCACTGTCATCCGGAAGAGACTCGGAGTAGAACCGCTGTTCCTCCGCATTGAGAGGAGTCAGATGAGGTGGCTCGGGCATCTGGTTAGGATGCCTCCCGGACGCCTCCCTGGGGAGGTGTTCAGGGCACGTTCAACCGGTAGGAGGCCTCGGGGAAGACCCAGGACACGGGGGAGAGACTGTGTCTTTCAACTGGCCTGGAAACGCCTCTGCATCCGTGGGTAAATGCTGGACGAAGTGGCCGAGGAGAGGGACGTCTGGGCTTCCCTGCTTAGGCTGCTGCCACCGCGACCCAACCTCAGATAAGCGGAAGAAAATAGACGGATGGATGGAATACACAATACACAAATACAATGAAACCGAGTTCTTTCTAGGCTGGCCCATTTCTTCTCTTTTGTGTGAAGAAATTGGGAAAGCAGATCCAAGGAGTGAGTAGACAAGCAGATTTTCGACAGTGGAGGAAGCAAGTTAGGGATACATTGCATCCCTTCCCTAAAGGAAGGGAAAGAGCGTGTCGTGAGGAGGAGCGGGGCCATGAATGAGGAGCTTGTTGTTCAGTTCGGATGAGTAAGCAAGTTAGCAAAGCTGCACTGTGACAAAACCTCTCCATTACTCTAGTCGGCACTGAGAATGTCATGTCAAGTCCTATCAGCACTCGTTCTTTTAATGCTTCTCTGCATTAGGGCTGTTGTGCACCATTTTTCCATCTAAAACAGAACGGTGTTTTTTTGTGGCAAACGATTCGATGTAGATACAATTCAGAAACAATGTATTTTAAAAACAGAAAGATTGGATACGGTGTACAAAAGATGCCACTTGATTGGATACGATTGATACAAATATGTTTTTCATACATCGTACCCCCAAGCATGCTGTAATGTAAGGCAGGGGGGCCCAGCCATTGGGCCGTGGGAAACATTCAATGGTTGCAATGGTTAAAAAAAACAAAAACATGTAATAAAATAATTGGTTGATAACTGAACCGGGGGTTGCCAACCCCTGGCCTACTGGGCCCAATGACCGTGAAAAACAATACAGCTCTAGCTCTTCTGCCTCGGCTTGATAGTTAAAGGTTGTATTCCAGTTTTCTGTGTCATTTCTAGCATTGCATTGGAATTAAAAAATAAAATCAGATTAATCAGCATGCGGTTTTACATTCGAGTAACCAGAATAATCACAGTCACTAGTATATTTGTATTGCTACATCGCAAACAAGTTACCAGTAAGTGCAGACGATTCTCAGCAAACAAATAAGACCCGGCATTCATGATATCCATGTTCTTAAGACTTAGCAATTGGGCACTTAATTGAAAGGGGGGTGTGCAAAAAAATAGCAGTGTCTGGCGTTGACATTACAAATTCAAAACTATATTTAGTTGTATGAGCACAATTTTTGTATAACTGCTTCACATCTGTGTGGCATGAAGTCAACCAACTTGTCATTAACATTTCTTGATTTTACTGCAGAAACAGCATTTTCTTTTGTCACCACACACGTTCTCCATTGGATTAAGGTCCGGGGATTAGGCTGGCCTCTCCATAGAATTCATTTTGTTGGTTTGGAACCAACATTTTGCTGGTTACTACTATTGTGTTTGGGGTCATTGTCTTGTTGAAACAGCCTTTTCAGGGGCATGTTCTCTTCAGTATAAGGCAGTGGTTCCCAAACTTTTTTTTGCTGTGCCCCCCTTTTCGAGATAAAATATTTTTGAGCCCCCCGCCCCAATCCCCTGCGTGACCATACGCCATGGATATAAACGTTGTGTAATCAAAGATTTACACAGAAAGACTTTTCAAATGTGTTTTTACATACCTTTTTTCCAAACAGTGTCTGCCAGTAAAACATCACAGCCATCAGAAATCATTTAGTGAACGCCGCTGCGACTTCCCGGGTGAAAGAGAAACCAGACCGCCAGCTGTCGTTGCTGAAAAATTCAGTAATAATTAAGTGCGTTCGTGGTAGCCCAGCACCCACCCCTTGTCATAATGCTGGGCACCCACTAGGGGGCACATCCCCCTGTTTGAAAGCCACTGGTATAAGGCCACATGACCTCTTCAAGTACTTTGACATATGCAAACTGATCCATGATCTCTGGTATGGGATAAATAGGCCCAACACCATAGTAGGAGAAACATGCCCTTGTCATGATGCTTGCACCACCATGCTTCACTGTCTTCACTGTGTATTGTGGCTTGAATTCAGAGTTTGGGGGTCGTCTCAGAAAGTGTCTGCGGCCCTTGGACCCAAAAATACCAATTTTACTTTCATCAGTCCACAAAACGTTCCTCCATTTCTCTTTAGGCCAGTTGATGTGTTCTTTGGCAAATTGTAACCTCTTTTGCACATGCCTTTTTTTAACAGAAGGACTTTGCGGGGGATTCTTGTAAATAGATTAGCTTCACACAAACGTCTTTTAACTGTCATAGTACTTACAGGTAACTCCAGACTGTCGTTGATCATCCATTTTGATAGTCATTTATTTTCTGCCACATGTCTCTGGTTTTGCTCTCCATTTTAAGGCTTTCCAAGAGAAATGCATGTTCAACAGGTGCTGGGTTCATCCTTAAATAGGGGTCACCTGATTCACACCTCTTTGATTGAATGCCACACTGCTGTTTTTTTTTAAACGGCCCCATTTCAACAAATTGCCCAATTGCGTATTTCTTAATTTCGTATCTTGAGGTTCCACTGTATGTATAAATAAATACATTTGAAATATAATTATTGGTTAATGCCATAATAATATACAGTATAGAGAATATAATAGTAATAGAATAATAATACAGATTTAATAACATCAGTATTTTTTAATAGTATACATTTATTTATTTATTTGTTTTAATTTTTTTTAGAAAATTTAAAATATCTAAGTGGCCCCTCACATGTTTTGATTTTCAGTATGCGGACCTCATTTGGACACGCCTGCTAAAGAAGCTTATATGTAACATTTTGCAAACTAGGAAAGCAATAGACACATCATTGTCCTGGATGCTTTGGACAATAAGAGAGATGAAACACAAAGTAGTACGGAGGTGCCATGATAACGGCAAGGAATGTTTGCAGAGTTCAGTTGCGACACTCCAGTTGGAGTTATTTGTTGGCCCAGCAGTGTTTTGAATTGTTTCAATTGCTTTCTGGATTTTGTTGTCTGAGAAACTAGCAGACTTTCTGGAATAAGCGTCTGGTTGTCAGCAGGCAGTAAAGCCAAAGGGAAAGAAAAGAAAAAGAGGAAAAAGTCATGGCTTAATTAGTGGTAGCAGCAAAGATGCAAGATTTAAGATTCTGAATTTTACTGTTCCTCTGTTATCGCTTGTGCCAGGCCAAATGCCACACTGTCGACCAATTAATGAACACGCACTGTACGCACACGCCGTACACTCACACACAGACCTTTCAGCATCTGCCGCACATATTCCCGTTTCACTATAAATCAGGAAATAGTCTGTGCCACCTGGAGCCACTCATTAAAGTATATTGTGTGTGTTTTCATTGTCAATGTACATTTGAGACTCCTTGCCTTTTAAATACCTCTATGAAAGTTCAATTCAAGTGCAGCAGCTGTCAAACATATGGATTTGTAATTCTCATGTCTCCTTGCCCCTTTGATTCACTTCACTTTGTAGCACTTGTCAGGATTGATCGGACAATTTGTGTGTGTGGCGCACAACAGCAGAAAAGAAGCAAACAAAGGAAAGAAAACAGACAAATGTTCAGTTAAAATGGCTATAAATAAATAACACACAGAAAAACCTAACAAAAACTAACAACTACTGAAAGGAACATGGAATAGGGGAATGTGGTCATGTTTTTTGTGATTTGGTTTAAAGGAAGTCTTAGTTTGGCCATAATATGTATAAATATTCTATTCTCTGAGCCAAACACAGCTTTTACTAAGTCTTAATATTATTAATTATGTCAATGTGTCGTGTATCTGAGGAAAAATAAAGCATAGTTCTTCAGGAAGGAAGGAAACTTTCCTCTCGCTTCAGGCAAGATTTTTTTTTTTTAACGTGGCGACAAAACAGAGCAGTTGAGCACCAACCGATTAGCATAGAACATTTTCTGAATAAAATTGTAAATCTAAGAGAATAAAAGAATACATAATAAATGTATGTGGAAAAAAATAACGTTGTCACAGGCATTGCCTGGGACAGCTCTGAAAAGGGAGGACTGTGGTGACCTTTGGCCTTGGTCAAAGGTAATACAGACCTGATCGAAATCTTAAGACCAGTTGAAAAATTGCTAAATGCAGATGTTGCAGCGGGCATCCCTCATGACTGAGGGCCCTCGTCTGTGTGGTAACAGCTCACAACGCTCGGTTGACAAACAACTTCTTCAAGGAGAATAAGATCACTCTTTTGGACCATCCTGCATGTTCCCCCGATATAAATCCCATAGAGAACATTTGGGGATGGATGGCAAGGGACGTTTTTAAAAATGGCCATCAGTCCCAGACAGTTGATGCCCTTCATGAATCCATCTTCACCACTTGGAGCAATTACGCCCAAACCTTTTTTTGAAGTGTTTAATAAGACCGATGAAGGTACTCATTACTAGTCCTACTGAGATTTTTTTTTTTTGTTCTGGTTTGTAGAGTTTTTTTGGTCATTTTTTGAGCGATGGTCTTAAATTTTTGATCAGCTGATAAACAGCCTATTTCAGTTGCATTATTGTTTTCAATAAATGCCTTTTTCAAAGTGCTTTTTGTCAAAATCCCCCTTCTTTTTTATTTTTTTGTCTTGTCCAGCATCATAACAGCTGAATGGGTGTCAAGCTGCCTTTAAATGCTGAGCAAAATTTATTTGCCAAGGGAGACTTCATAATTCAAATGAGTCTCCCTTGACATTTGACTGCGTTTATTATGACTTTGGTTGCGCCACATTTTGATGCCGGACCCGACCTAAAAAGGGACGGGTTGGGGGTGGGTGGGGGATATAAGAAAGGGTGCAGAAGAACCTCACAAACATATTTCAACCATATTATAAACAACCATGATAATCACAATTTAAGCAACAACCAGAACAGTCACAGAGCAAAATGAGCAAAAATACAGGAAAAACTAAAAAATAATAGTAATAATAATAATATATATATATTATATATTATTTAATATATTATGTATATTACATATACACACACACATATATATATGTGTGTGTGCAACAAATCTACATTAAATCTACATTACTCTGCAGTGACAGGAAAACTGCCTCAGAGTGAAACAGAGAATGAGGAGATGTTTGTGGTGAACACAGCCATGCATCTCAAACCACACTCCCTCCAAAAGCGAGGGTCCGACCAGGAAGACGCCGGAGCACGGTGTCTTCCCCCTTCTTGCTTTTGCATATTGTAGCTCTACTTAAAACCTCCAAATGTGCAAAAGGCCAATTCTAGAAATGAATCTACTCCATCGTAGATTATGCTAATATTTTGTTCAATTTTATTACAAATATTTCACTTATTTATTGAAATATATTGTTTGGTGGAGGGCATTGTGGCGTTTAAATATTTTGTGGTTAAAAATATGTGCTATGTTTTGCAAGCCTACAGACCTAAATCAATATCAGGCACAACCTTGAAGACCTTTTAGTAATATTTTCAGGCATTCACCTGCATCAAGACACAAACTGTGTGAACCTGCACTATACATTTTCCTCAGCTGGTCAAATTAATGTCTTTTTTTTGTCCTCTTTGGCCCCTGAGACTTATGAGTCTCTCATTATTAAATGCAATAAATGCAAAAGTAAACCACTGAGTATGAGAGTAAAGCACAAACATTGTTTAATTGCACTTTCCGCTGCATAGGATCTTGTAAGTTTGACTTAATTATTAGTATGTAGTCCAAATATTGATGTCAAGAGTATACTGCGTGACTGCCTAAGACAGGCTGGTGATTGTGTTTTTTGTCTCCATTAATTGTCAAAGAGCTTGAATATGTTGAATCGGCCCATTTTGCTGGATCCACCTCCTCATACCGCTTTCATTTGCGTGCCTTTGTCTGCAGGCAAGACTTCTAGTCACGTCAAACCCGTTGTGGCATTTATCCTGGCAATGTTCAATTCTATTACATTGTCAACGCTAAAACGAGCACAATTAGTGAGGGAGCACATTTGTGGTAGTAGATCATCTTTTTTTGTACGCTACTGACAACTTGCATTATGAAGGCTGTGCGGTATTAAATCAGTGGCTCGTTGTTTAGTGACTTTTGTCTCGTCTCCGGGGAATTTGTACAACGTTTTGGAAAGTGTTTTTGTCCATTTATTTATAAGGTGAGAGGTCACCCATGAGGGTTACATGATGTCATCCGTGCGGCCCAGTCAACACAGGCATGACCAGGGGTCGGCAACCCTCAGGTCTTCAGCCTCCTTGTTGCGGCTCCCTTTCGCTATGCGCGGTGATTTTTTTTAACACCGAAGTGCATTTTGGAAAAGAATATGAAATATCTGACTCGCCGCCAAGTCCGTATGTGTATTTAGACTGTCTTTTGAGTTGACCGGCTTTTGAGTTGAGTCTGAAACAAGTTACTGTGCAGTAAAAGACAAAAATGTCAATAACGGGAGCACGGCAATATGTTTTATAACGAGAAGTGTGCAGTAGCTATGTGCTCACAGCACGTGATGCGCTAATCGCCGCGGTGGTGACTCCAGGAGTGGCAGGTTTTGTGCAGCGGCAGTTGACTGACTGTGCACTCTAACTCGGAACAATATGTGCTTTCACTTTTATGTCTGCAAATACACCGTGGTCAAGTTGGATGTTTGGATATTCGGCTCCGTTGATACAGCGGGAGTCCTCTCTCACTGTGCCTGGACTGCTCTCTCAGGGGAAGTGCCCCTCTAAACGCTGGCTGTGTTGTTAGGGACCGCCAATATATTGGTGAAAAAAAAAATGCAAATACCAGAAAAATCTCCCATTCCCAACGACAACAGGAAAAGTCTTAACATTTGTCTCTAGTCGTCTTGAGAAAATAAGGTTTTCAAAGTCCCAAGATTTAGCGAGAACATCACCAAGTTGGCAACACTCGGCTGTACATGAGATGGGAAGTCATTCACAGTTAGAGAATAATAGAAATAATTGTTCATTAAAATATCAGAGCATATATTATCCTGACTAAAAACAATAAACAGGAAATTATTCAGAAAATAAATGACTGTCTCTCTTTGGAAAGACAGTCAAGCACAGGATCAATAAAATGGTTATTGTTTCGCTGCAGGAATCACTGGTATTGAGCAAACGCCACTGATGTGCAGATATATGAACTCTGATTGGCTTTTTAAGCTTAACTTTGGCTTAAAGTTGGCGAATTTAGTTTTTAATTTTACACAAATCAGTTCAGTGTTTAAATGAGCACAGAGTAGGCCTACATGTGTAGCTGCACTTTTGTTTGTTGAATTTTGTGCTTCTAACAGGTGACATTACAAAAGATTACAATTTTTAAAAGTTTGTAAGTTTTGTAATGTTTTGCGGCTGCCGGACATTTTTATTTTATTTTTTTTTTGCAGGAAGAGGAGGCAAAATGGCTTTTATGGTCAGCATGGGTTTGAAGTGGCAGCAGGAAAACGACATTATTAAATTGATTTAAAGCTTTCAATGCAAATTGTCTGTATGTGTGTTGGCATCTGCATGAGTCTGAAGAGGCAGCTTTTATTTGCCTTCTCAGACAGACGCTGCTAAAATGACCTGTCTCCTGTGATTATAGCCTGGCTAACCAGAAGTGACTTGTTAATTGTCAAATCTATTTAAAGAATTGTAGCTTCTCTCTCGCTCGCTCGCCTTTGCTTTGCTCCTCTCTACATTTCTTTGGGTTGTCACGTCATTTTTTTTTTCCCCCGTCAGTTTATGATCTATTTTCATTACAAATTCCTACATTGGTCAATTTTCTCACCGTTCTCGCAGCTGTTCTTTTCTTTGTCCGCCTAATGGCAGAACCGCAGCATTACATTGATCTTGCGAAGTTGCTGAAATCAGAAACACTAAGTGTCAGACTGGACCACTAACTGTGAGGGAAGATTTATGGGCCTCATCCTGTTCACACATGTTGTCTCTCCTCTCCCTCTTTTGTCACACAGTGGCGTCCATTCCTCCCTGGTCTGAAATATGAAGTCATAGACTCCGCCTACATTTCACTGTATGCAGGTAAGAGGCTTATTTGTCGGACCGGTTGGATGTACAGCAGATCCTCGCTACATCGTACTTCGCTCCCTCATGGGCGAAATGTTTTTCAAAAAATGATTACTGTTTTGTGATTGACCATAGAATATTATTACTAATAAAAAAATGTATAGACAAGTAGAATGTTACATCAGACTACCTTTAACAATCTTTGACTGGCTGCTGAGCCGAGCCGACATGCCACGGCCGGGATTGAGTGAACAAAATATTCTCCTCTCATTCCTCGAGGGAAGTGGTAGATATAACTGGAATAACTGGAGCGTCTACATCCATTTTCTATGCCGCTTATTCTCTTTGGGGTCGCGGTGGTATGCTGGAGCCTATCCCAGCTACACCATGGACTGGTCGCCAGTCCATCGCAGGGCAGACAAACAACCATTCACACTCACATTCATGCCTATGGACAATTTAGAGTCAATTTTTTCAGTTATCGGTTTTTGGAATGTGGGTGGAAACTGGACAACCCAGGCACGTACAGGGAGAACATGCAAACTCCACTGGCCAACATGCTAACCTCTCAACCGCCGCGCAGTTAATAGGAGTGCAAAGGTGGCTATCTGGGTGTTATTTTATGTCTACAGAGCAGTAATAATGTTAACGGATGTATTTACCAAGTCATAAATATGTTTTCTATGATGTATTGATTCCTAATTTGCTGAAAATTCTGTCAGGTCTGGATCCAATAAACAGGAATGAACGAGCGTTGACTGTGTTATATTTTTTCAGTCGATGTTGGAAATAAAATAACTTGTCATTAAATAATTAATAATAATACAGGTCTGAGTCGTGGGGGCAGCATTCTCAGCAGGGAACTCCAGACTTCCATTTGCATCGTGTGGGCACCAAGGTGTTCCCGTTACATCTGTGAGACATATAATCCCTCCAGCATGTTCTTGGTCTGCCGCAGGGCCTCCTTCTAGCTGTGCTTTCCTGGAGCATCTCACTTAGGAGGCATCCTGGAGGCATTCGAATTAAATGCCCGAGCCGCCTCCACTTACTCTTCTCAATTTGAAGGAGCAGCAGCTTTACTTTGAGCTGCTCCCAAATGGGCAAATTCCTCACCCTATCTCCTAGGGTGAGTCCAGCCACCCCACAGAAGAAACTAATATTGGCCGCTTGTGTCCACTATCTCGTTCTTTTGGTCCCAATCCAAAGCTCATGACTATAGGTGAGGGTAGGAACAGATAGACTGACCGGTAAATTGAGAGCTTTGCCTTCTGGCTCAGCGCTCTTCACCACGACGGCCCGCTGCGCCAATCTGCCTCACTCCCTCACTCATGAACAAGACCCCCATATACTTGAATTCCTCCACCAAGACCTTGCTCCCAAGCTGGAGGGAGCAATTGACCCTTGTCTGACTGAGAACCACGGCCTCAGAGTTGGAGGTGCAGCGTCTCATCCCAGAAGCTTCACACTCAGCTGAAGGTCACAGCCCAATAAGTCCATCAGGACAACATTGTCTGCAAATAGCAGAGACAAGCTCCTAAGGCCCTCAAATTGGATTCCCTCTGCACCTAGACATGAACATTTTTTAATTTCAGTTCTTCATAAAAAAGCTTATGCCAACACAGAGGCAGCAACGACCTTTTACACGTTGTTTGTTTCGTATTCTGCATCCAGTCTGCCGCATCCCACACTCGCTAACACGTACCAGCATATGTGGAAATGTTTTTCATGAGCTTTCCAAAAGTAAACATCTTGTGAAAGTGTACTCCTATAGAAAGAAACTGCAGAACATTTATATTCAAGTTGAATGGTTTGGTATTTATATACCAGTTGAAAATAACCCAATGAGAAGTTTATATTAAAGTTTATAAGACGTTCTGTCAAACTTCAATGTTGGGAAAGAAGCATTTATTTAGTTAAACGTGTTTAAGATCTTTGTGTGTACTAGATATCCCATGTTACGACATGGACACCTGTGGCTTAAAGACAGGTATGGCCTATAAACAGTAGTGTTGAAATAATAGCAATGCAATGCAGATTAATCACAGTCAATGGTATTTTTTTATTGCTGCATGGCAAACAAGTTACCAGTAGGTGCTGTAGATTCTCAGAAAACAAACAAGATCCAGCATTCATGATATGCACGCTCTTAAGGCTGTGCGATTGGGCAATTAGTTGAAAGGGGTGTGTTCAAAAAAATAGCAGCGTCTTCCTGACCTTACAAACTCAAAACTATTTTGTGCAAACGTTTTCGTTTGTAGGATTTGGCAGTCCTGTGAATCACTAAACTAATATTTAGTTGTATGAGCACGGTTTTTTATAACTGTTACACATCTGTGTGGCATGGAGTCAACCGACTTGTGGCACCTTTCAGCTGTTATTCCACTCCAAGATTCTTCAACAACATTCCTCAATTCATTAACATTTTTTGATTTCACCCCACAAATTCTCGATTGGATTAAAGTCTGGGTTTGGGCTGGCTACTTCATAACATAACAAGATTTTGCTGGTTTACTAGTGTGTTTGGGGTCATTGTCTTGTTGAAACAGCCATTTCAAGGGTATGTCTTCTTCAGCATAAGGCATCATGACTTCTTCAAGAATTTTGACATATGCAAACTGATCCATGATCCCTGGTATGCGATAAATAGGCCCTACACCATAGTCCATGTCCATATCACGTTGCTTGCACCACCATGCTTTACTGTGTACTGTGGCTTGAATTTAGAGTTTGGGGGTCGTCGCACAAACTCGGTCATTGGACTGAAAAAGAACAATTTTACTCTTTGTCCACAAAATATCCCTCCATTTTTCTTTATGTCAGCTGATGTGTTCTTTGACAAATTCCTTTTAAACAGAGGGACTTTGTGGGGGATTCTCTGAAATAGATTAGCTTCACCCAGACATCTTCTGTCACAGTACTTTATGGTAACTCCAGACAGTCTTCGATCATCCTGGAGCTGATCATTTTTGCTGAACATCCAAATATTTTTGGCACCCGTTCATTAGTTTTCCCCCCTCCAGTCAACTTTTTAATCAAAGTACAATGTTCTTCTGAACAATTTATTTAAAGACCCATTTTCCAAGGACACGCTGGAGAGACTATGTCTCTCAGCTGGCCTGGGAACGCCTCGGCATCTGCTGGGAAGAGCTGGACAATGTGGCCGGGGAGAGGGAAGTTTGGTCTTTTTTGCTTAGGTTGCTGCCCCCACGACCCGACCTCGGATAAGCGGAAGAAAATGGATGGATGGATGGATGGATGGATGGATGGATTTTCCTCAGGCTTTCGAAGAGAAATGCATGTTCAACAAGTGCTGGTTTCATCCTTAAATAGGGGCCACCTGATTCACACCTGTTTTTTGTCACAAAATTGATCACAGATCACTGAATTGAA
This sequence comes from Oostethus manadensis, assembly GCA_024372805.1. NCBI lineage: Eukaryota > Metazoa > Chordata > Actinopteri > Syngnathiformes > Syngnathidae > Oostethus > Oostethus manadensis. The sequence continues at coordinate 1,036,739 of QODF01000034.1, read as the reverse complement.
CTGATTGAACTGCTATTTAAAACACTGCTATTTTTGTCAACACCTCCTTTCAACTAGTTGCCCAATTACACATCCGTAAGAGCGTGCATATCATGAATGCTGTTTCTTGTTTGTTTTCTGAGAATCTACTGCACCTACTGGTAACTTGTTTGCCATGTAGCAATAAAAATATATTAATAACAGTGAAAGCCAACAGGGATAGGCTCCAGCATACCCGCGACCCTAATTGAGGATAAGCGGCATAGAAGATGAATGAATGAATGAATAATCTGATTAGTCACTGCTGTATGTCCAAATCTTTTTTTTCTCTTGAATTTTGTGGGTGTTCCTTATATACCGCTTTATGTTCGCTATATCTCTAATCTGCAAATTACGGTTTATATTGTTGAATGTCCAAGATGATCCGTGTGCAAGAAAAAACATGCTTCTTGCCTTTTTTTACTCAGAACTTGCATGTTGTCATCGGTCATCGCTCCTTTCATTAAAGCGGTAAAACGCAACGCGGTGAAGAAATCTTTTATTTCTAAAGGGACAATGCATATTGATGAACACTTAAGTGTAAATATGCCAGAATTAGCCAAAGGCTACTTTACATCTGTTGTCCCTGGCAGGTTGAAAATATACTCGTCCTGCACGAATCACACACTCGCTGTAATTCAATTTGGTCCGTGATTCAGTTAACTTGGAAATCATAAGGCCCTACAAAAGGCATGGTGCGTTTGTGTTCACCTACACTCTGGATCCACCCTGGAACTGTTACTTAAAATAAAACTCAGTGGGTCTGTGAGAATTTATAACTTATGATCTGACCTTTAACAGCTTGTGCTAGATATACTTCTGGCTCTCTTTAGAGCAAATCTGTGAAATATTGAAGCAATGGAGTGAGACAGATAAGACATGGACCAAAGTCACATCTTTAGGAGCCATTAGATGATTACGTTGGTGGTGTTGTGAAAAGCAGGAATGTGATCAGCAGATGTCTTATAGCACAGGGAAGACGTTTAAAAATAGATGCCCTTTGTTTGGCATAGGTGCACAGACTCTGAATGCGCATCATCAAGCCCAGGATAAAAATGTTGCTGACCACCCTGTTAATTACATGGCATTTCTCCCATCAGGCCTTGCTCCTGACATGCCATTAATCACACATGCCTTCTCCTCCTCCTCTGCTATCGATTGGTGTAATTATGATTCTCCTCTGCACTTTTTTGTTGTTCTTCTTTAAACTTTTTCTTTCTTCTTTGTGTGACCCTTCACATCTTCCTCTAAACTGACACCACACTGTTTAATGCAGGGGTGTCAAAAGTGCGGCCCGGGGGCCATTTATTTTTACACGTTCTAACAAAATCATTTATCTACTTATTTGTTCAAGAGGTTCTGTTTTTTTTTCTCATTCTTCTTTTATGTTTATTATTATTAGTACATATGTATGTGTGTATGTATATGTGTGTATACATATATATGCACACTGTATGTGTGTGTATGTATATATGTACTGCATGGATATGTGTATGTGCACAGTATGTGTATGTATATGTGTACAAATATGTATACATGTGTATGTGTATGTATATATGTGTGGGTGTGTGTGTGTGTGTGTATATATATATATATATAGTATGTATAATATTTATTTAGTTTTTTATTTTCTTTCTTTTCCTGTATTTTTGCTTATTTTGCTTTGTGGCTGTTCTGGTTGTTGCTGAAATTGTGATTATCATGGTTGTTTATAATATGGTTGAAATATGTCTGTGAGGTTCTTCTACACCCTTTGTTATATCCCCCCACCTTACCCCCGACCCGTCCCTTTTCAGGTCAGGTCCAGCATCGAAATGTGGTTCAACACATTCAGCTTGACTTCCATTCAGCTGTTATGATGCTGGACAAGACAAAAAAAAAAAGAACAATATAATTTATCATAAAACTATCAAAAACAAACAAACAAAAAAAACAATGAAAAATCATCAGTAGGTTTACAAGAAGAAGGTCATTAAAGAAAAAAATGGTACGCTAACAAATATCATTTTAGTAGCATTTCTTTGCAATATTGAAATATTAAGGAAAACATACATTATTTGTAAAACCATGATATAGTGGGAAACAAATCAACAAAGTTGCAGAAAAAGTGATATTGTTCCCAGAATGAGGTCAAATATTATGGGAATAAAATAATAATTAAATGCTATGTCGGAACGTAGAACGATCTGTAAACAGAGAGCTTTGCCTTCCGGCTCAGCTCTCTCTTCACCACGACGGTCCGGTACAGCGACCGCATTACTGCAGATACTGCACCGATCCGTCTGTCGATCTCGTGCTCCAACCGTCCCTCACTTGTGAACAAGAACCCGAGATACTTGAACTCCTCCACCTGAGGCAAGACCTCACTCCCAACCCGGAGGGTACAGTCGACCCGTTTCCGACTGAGAACCATGGCTCAGATTTGGAGGTGCTGAGTGTCATCCCAGAAGCGTCACGCTCAGCTGCAAACCGCTCCAGTAAACGCTGAAGGTCACAGCCTGATGAGGCCATAAGGACCACATCGTCTGCAAATAGCAGAGACAAGATCCTAAGGTCACCAAGCTGGACTCCCTCAACACCTTGACTGCGCCTAGAAATTCTGTCCATGAAGATTATGAACAGAATCGGTGACAAAGGGCAGCCTTGGCGGAGGCCAACGTTCACCGGAAACAAGCTCGACTT
>QODF01000034.1:959453-1033275 GCA_024372805.1 Oostethus manadensis | reverse complement strand
GGGACTATGTCTCACAGCTGGCCTAGGAACGCCACCGGGGGTGTCCTACCGGTGGAGCTGGAAGAGGTTGCCGGAGACCGGGAAGTCTGGACTTCCTTACTGAAACTGCTTCCTCCGCGACCCGGACAAGCGGAAGAAAATGGAATGGAATGCTATGTCAGAAAAAAATTACACGAAGAAAGTAAAAACTGTAGAAAAAATAAAATAATAAAAAGAACACTTTAGAAACAATGAAAAATTGATGTAATCTTGCAAAAATATATCAGAATATTAAGAGAAAAAGTCATATTGTAACAAGAAAAAAAGTTGCAATTTTACAAGAATAAACTTCTAATATAATTATATGATATGTGAAATAATGTCATTTTTGTACCATAGGGTTGAAGTATTATACATATATACGTTATAAATATTATATACAAATACTGTATGTTATTTGTTCAAGAAAAACAAACAAAACAAAATAATAATTTCTGGGAATTGGGTTGGGAAAAAATGTTAAAATATTATGAGAATAAAGTCATGATATTTCAAAAGGCAAATTTACAAAAGGGCCGCACGGTGGCTGAAAGGGTAGCATGTTGGCCTCACAGTCAGGAGGTTCTGTTCGGCATCTCCGTTGCGCAATCTCTGTTGGGCATCGCTGTGTGGAGTTTGCATGTTCTCCCCGTGCGTGTGTGGGTTTTCTCTGGGTACTCCGGTTTCCTCCCACATTCCAAAACATGCATGTTAGGTTAATTGGCGACTCTAGATCGTCCATAGTTATGAATGTGAGTGTGAATGGTTGTTTGTCTGCCCTGCGATTGACTGGCGACCAGTCCAGGGTGTACCCCGCCTCCCGCCCAAAGTCAGCTGGGATAGGCTCCAGCATACCCACGACCCTAATGAGGATAAGCGGCATAGAAAATGAATGAATGAATTCACAAAATGATTTAAGAAGAATGTTGAATTATTTGGAAAAAACAAAAATGTTAAAAAAGAGAAAATATCAAAGTTGTTATTAGTAATACACTGTTGCACCTACATCACAAAGAAAAAATATTATTATATTCAATATCAATATCAATTTGACAAGATATTAAAGGGGCCCTTGCATCCTTTCATTTTTCACTATGTGGCCCTTAGTTGAAAAAGTTTGGACATTCCCATTGTTCTAATAGGATCCAGTACATGAGCAATATTAAAAATCACCTGCCTTTGTAAAGATTATACTGCTGTATTATTTTAACACAGCAGCGATATACAATGTTGCTGTATTTTCACAAATTCATTTAAATAATACTTGTTTTCATTGAGATAGTCAAAATATAGTAAGAATATATAAGCAAACCTAAATAATACATACATACATCTGTAATCCACTAATTATTGAAGGATGCATTTCTAACAGCGTCAATGATTAATCAAAGTCAACACATGAGATTGTGCAGGCGTACTTAATGAAGTATTCAGTGACCGTCTGCCTTCCCTTCCCTTTTCACCCTGTAACGGCCAACAATGATCTTTGATGGTCACACCACAATCGATGAGTATTTCTATGTCCTTGGAAACACCATTGAATTGATCTGTCCCTTTCTTAGCCGTCTGTCTTTTTTTACTTTCTGATTTATTTGTTATTTTTCTATTTTTTCAGACGAGTCCAGTCTCAAGATGAACAGTATAGGTCACATCCCTCAAACCTTTGCCAGTCACATCCGTCTCCCAGAGGATTCTTTACCCTGGAAGGTGGAAGGAGGTGGCATCCCACAGCACGGAGCAGACATGCTGAAGCCAGACCCAAGGGACACCTTCTATAGCAGTAAGTGTTATTTCAGACTTCTGTACTCTCTCTCTCTCGCTCCCTCTTAATCTGGTTATTTGTATTTATGTATGAACATTGCATTTTTGTATCTCTTACTGCAGGGGTGTCCACATATTTGGGAAGCATACTAAGAATGCAAAGGATACAAAAACTTGAGATATTTGGGTTTCAAGTGAACTTTCAGGATGAAACTAAGTAAAATGCACTCTACAATTCATTTGCCCTTCACTAGACTTCCGCGCTTGTCCAACTGCTTCATATTTCAGTCCATTTTTTACTTACTGTTCTCTAACATTTCCTGGTTGGATTGTAATTGGTATTTAAACAATCCTCTTCATCACGCCGTTCACATTTTTGATATTATGAGACCAAGACGACGCCAACCGATTAACGGTACCTCCCTAGTAACAGTGATCAATATCTGCTTGGTTTTTTTTTCCATGGTTTTGCAATTTTCATGTGTTCTCTGTTGCTGCAGGTTTAGATGTGAGAAAATGGCAATTTTATTCCATATTAGTGAATGTATTAGTCATCATTTTATTTCGTTTGATCATATTGTATATGTTATCATAGGAAGTATTTCAATTTCTCATGTGTCAGAAAAAAGGGTTTTTTTTTTACGGAATTTGTGTTTTCTAGATTTTAAGTAAGTTTGGGCACTGTTTCAAAAGTACTGATTTGCCACCGGTGTCAGATAATATGGAAATGATAATGGCCGTCGTACGGTGGCTGAGTGGTTAGCACATTGGCCACACAGTCAGGAGATCTGGAAGACCTGGGTTCAAATCTCCGTTGGGCATCTCTGTGTGGAGTTTGCATGTTCTCCCCGTGCGTGTGTGGCTTTTCTCCGGGTACTCCGGTTTCCTCCCACATTCCAAAAACATGCATGTTAGGTTAATTGGCGACTCTAAATTGTCCATAGGTATGAATGTGAGTGTGAATGTTTGTTTGTCTATATGTGCCCTGCGATTGACTGGCGACCAGTCCAGGGTGTACCCCGCCTCTCGCCCAAAAGTCTGCTGGGATAGGCTCCAGCATCCCCGTGACCCTAATGAGGATAAGCGGTATAGAAAATGGATGGATGGATGGATAATGGCCGTAATGAAAATAAATTCACCGAAAGCCAAATGAATAGTGTATTCAAAGAAAAATACAGTATGCAACTCAACCTTCTCATAAGTGACAAAGCGTATTGTTTATATTGTTTTTTATATTTTTTTTATTGTGGTTTTACAATGTGCCAATAAAAAAACTAATTAGCTGCTGGCCCCAAAACACCTGTTGGACACTTCTGTCTACCCGAGTTAAATAGGTGATCTTACGTGTTTAATTTATAATTTTCATTCTGAGTACATCATTTTTTCCCCCTCTTCTTCCAGCTCCCATGATTGACCCCTCCCGCCTGGAAAATGTTCTTCCGGCCTGTCTTTACTCTCCCACCTATGTCGTCAAGGATTTCCCCATTGCCAGATACCAGGGCCTGCAGTTTGTAAGTGACCACTCCATCACCTTCCCTGTGCATCACCAGGCTTGCCACTCATATGTAATGCTGTTTTAATTGGCTAAAACTAAAATAATCTCTGTGGGGTTGCAAGAAGTACATCCAATTATGGCAGGCTGGCATGGGTGACTTTTAACCTGCTAAAAAGTAAATGCCTGAGGAGAGAGCGTTTACCATTCACACGAGGAGCTATGAGGGAAGTAGGTAGCAGGTAGTGTTGAGACGCTGCTTCCCCCTATTGGAATACGTAACCTACTACATCAATATCAAAGTCCAGTCGAGTGATTTGATTACAGTGCCGTATGTGTTGTTATACTTTTCCCCAGGTGTACCTGTCTTTCGTCTACCCAAACGACTTCACACGGCTCACACACATGGAGCGAGAAAACAAATGTTTCTACAGAGAGTCTCCAATCTACTTAGAGAAGTATGTTGTTCACAACCTTCAAACAAGAAACACTGATCTTGCCTGTGTTTCACCTGGGATGGGTAAGCGGGAGAGTATCACCTAAATGCTGCAGTATCAAAAACAAAAGCAAAGGGGAAAAGCAGAAACTTCCGAAAACACAAACAACACACCCAATAACAACTGCATGGGAGAAATGCTGCAACGTCACGGAATAACAGGAAGGTTATCCCAGCTACCAGGGGTGCCAGACCTGAGCGACAGTCCACCAGATTGGAGGGGGAAGAACTTTAAAGACTTAATAGGTAATATTTTACTGCAATATAGAGCAACCCGTTTTTACAGCCAAGGGTTTAACCAAGACATACAGAACATTTTGCTTTTCATCCTGCCAACTTTCTTCTGGGCATCCCACGCAAACGCTTAAAGACGGAACTCATTCGAGTTTGGCGCCCCCGGTAGCCTGGATAACTTCCTGGTTATCCTGCAGTATTTATGTGATTGCAGCCTTTTTAAAGTGCAGACTTTAGCCATTGCATGTGTTTTAATATGATTATGATTGTTAGGTTTGGGATCATTTCTGTGTTTGGAGCGTTTGGAAGTTTCTGCGCATTCCCCCCCAGTCATAATTTACATGACATCATACTGTTACCATCCATCCGTCCATCTTTTTTTGCTTATATGAGGTTGGGCTGCGAGGGCAGAAACCTAAGCAGGGAAGCCCAAACTTCCCTCTCCTCGGCTATTTCGACCAGCTTCTCCCGGTGGATACCAAGGTGTTCCCAGGCCAGTTGAGAGACATTGGATCTCCCATCATGTCCTTTGTCTTCAAGGCCTCCTGCCGGTTCAGTGTGCCCTGACCACCTCCCCAGGAAGGCATCCGGGAGCCACCTCATCTGGCTCCATTCAATGCGAAATACAGTGCTTCTCACCTTATCTCAAAGAGAGAGCCCAGCTACCCAACAGAGAAAACTCATTCCGTTCGCTTGTACCTGCAAACTTGTCCTATCGGTCACTACCCAAAGCTCATGTCCGTAGGTGAGTGTAAGGAAGTAGATCGACCACAACAGACCATTGCAGAGTCTGCATCACATGCATCTTGCGTTCCATACTTTTCTCACCCATGAATAACTCCTAGGTATTTACACTCACTCATTACACTTTTCTGTGCAAGAACCATGGACTTGGACTTGCCGATTGTGAGAGTTGAAGATCACGGCCCGATGAAGCCAGCAGGACCACGTCATCTGCAAACAAACCCAATCCTGTGACCATCAACATAACACCCTAGCTATAACATCCTAGAAATCCTGTCCACCAAAGACAAGGTCGCTCAGGCACCCAGCATCAATTTCCGGCTAAAGCACATAGCACCAGGGCTTTATGTTTTCCCCCACAGATGGTGGGTCTACAGAGGAAGATCCTGTGTGGCTTCCTCACAATACAAGAGGAGACATAGAATGGAAGTGTAACAGAATCGATGACAAAGCCCTCGTGGAGTCCAAACTTTACTGGCAACAAATCCGACCTACTGCCGGCAATGTGGCCCAAGATCTGACATGTTCATCCAGGGAGCACAATTCTTGAATTAGGTGGTCCGGTACCCCTTACTCCCGGAGTGCTCCTCATAGGATTCCTCAAGGAGCATGCTTTAATACCTTTTCCAAGTCCATAAAACACACGTGGACTTGATGGGCAAACTCCCATGCACCCTCAAGGACCCTGCCGAGAGTGTAGAGTTGATCCACAGATCCATGACCAGGACGGAAACCACACTGCTCTTCCTGAATCCAAGATTCAACTATCTGGCGATGCGTCATCTCCAGAGCTCCTAAATAAATCTTACCAGGCGTGTGATCCCACGATAGTTGGAAGACTATCTCTCCGGTCGCCCTTCTTAAAAAGTGGAACCACTACCCCAGTCTGCCAATCCAGAGGCACCATCCCCAATGTCATTGCTGCAGAGTCCTGTCAACCAAGACACCTCCACAGTATCTAGGGCCAGATAGGAGCGCCCACCATGGTGTCCTGTGTTGGTGAGATTGAGGAGGTCTTTAAAGTATTCCTTCTACTGGTCCACAATATCTCGAGTCAAGGTCACCATCCCCGCGATACACAGTGTTGACAGTATACCAAGGCTTCGACAAACTCCTCTTACGTCCGAGTTTTTGTCTTGGTGACCGCAACAACTGCAAAGCAACTTCCTCCAGAGGCCCATGGGCCAAAAAGTCCCTATAGCAGTCCTTCTTCAACTTGACTTTAGCATCCCTAAACGCTGATGTGCACCGACGGTTTCTGGGATTACCGCCACGACAAGCCGCCACCTTACCGCCGAACCTCTGATCAGCTCTGATCAACAAAACATGGCCTACACTGACTCAGTGCCTGCTGCGACCCTCAGAACATGGTCGAAGCTCTTCCGGAGGTGGGAGTTGACAGGGGATTCTGCCAACTCATCACTAGGAGGTGATCAGCAGATAGCTCCGCACCACTCTTCACCCGAGTGTCCAAAACATGTGGCCACAAGTCTGATGACACAACAACAAAGTAAACAAATTTTATGTCCTTCCCATTGATTTACTACTGCCACATGGAAGTTTAAGTTATGTTGACCAATCCAGCTACACACCTTACATCAGGGGTCTCAAATTCATGCCATGGAGGGCCGGGAGCCCCTTCAGGTTTTCTTTCCAACCCGTCATGAAAGCAGTTGATTTTAATGATTAACACCTTCTTGAATTTGAAGACGGGAGCTCATCAAATAAAGCACCTGGTGGGAAAACTGGTTGTTGAGAAAACCCGTTTGAGACCCCTGCTTTACTTGTTACAGGCGGTACTTGAAAGACAAGGTGCTAAATAATGTTGCTGTACAGGTTCTTTGCTCTTAATGGCCCTTTGTGTCTTTGTGTTCATATTTCATTCATTCATTTTCTATACCGCTTATCCTCATTAGGGTCACGAGGATGCTGGAGCCTATCCCAGCTGGCTTTGGGCGAGAGGCGGGGTACACCCTGGACTGGTCGCCGGTCAATCGCAGGGCACATATAAACAAACAAACATTCACACTCACATTCATACCGATGGACAATTTAGAGTCGCCAATTAACCTAACATGCACGTTTTGGGAATGTGGGAGGAAACCGGAGTACCCGGAGAAAACCCACACACGCACGGGGAGAACATGCAAACTCAACGGAGATTTGAACCCAGGTCTTCCAGATCTCCTGACTGTGTGGCCAATGTGCTAACCACTCAGCCACCGTGCGGCCAGGTTCATATTTGAATAGTGAATATTAGAGACATAACTCTGGGTGAAACACTTATGTTTTACCTATTTTTTGGGTGAAGGTATGTTTGAAAATAAGTGTTTTTGTCTTGCTTATGTGTGTCTGTTGGTCTGCCAGATTTGGTTTCTACAAATATATGAAGATGGATGAAGAGGAAGATGATAGGCCATTCTTCTTTCCCAACCCCGATGGTAACGCATAGTCAACAAGCTCATTTACAGTCGCCCCTTGTTTATCACCATTGATTAATTGGTTCCAGACTTGACCGCAATACTGTAAGTCAATTTTCGCAAAGTAGGATTCAATATTATTAAATTAAATATTTTTGTAGTTAAAACATAAAAAACCTGTTTGTGACTTTGAAAATACGATTTTTTGTACCATTATTAAAGCCCAGTGGACAGGAAATAACACCTCTTTCGTCACCTTTACACACCTATTATATTTTGTTCACAACACATCAACTCAACTCAGCTACAGAATCACCACAGGGACACACACATAGCATGCTATCGAGATAACCAGTTAGCCTAATTCCAAATTTAGAGATTACCACTTCCACATGGGTTTGGAGGAGACTTCTGTCACTGTTTCATGTCATACATGGCATGGACGATTACATGCGGTGTGAAGTTAATCTAATGCAATGTCATCTCTCATCAAAGCAACACTGCTGACGCTTACCGACCAGAATACTACACATAACTTGTCTTTCAATATTTATTGACTAATAATTGTCCATAATCAAACACGAAATAGCAGCTACTTTATTTGATGAATACAATTTTGAAAAACAGTGATAGAGTGAAGGATGGCTGTATTTCTAAGTCTAACCGTGTCATCTAACCCCTTCTACCGCGTCCCTCCAGATTTCATTGAGGAGGAGGAAATGGTGGATGCGGAGGACGAGGCAGAGATTGTTGGCACACCGACGCCCAAGAAGCCTCCTCACTTTAGTCAGACAAGCCGCGCTGTGAAACCCTACCATCAGCAACATCGAGCTGGCCCTACAGTTGAAGGCAAGGAAGGAGAAGATGAAGAAGAGGAGCCTGACGAGAAAGAGGAGAGAAGAATCGATAGTATTACACAGCGTAGAGAGAGGGTACACTTTCCCTACAGAGATGAGGAGACTGAAAGGGACATATACAGGAAAAGAGCTCAAACAAGGACTAACAGGAGTCATGACACCTCAGAGGGGTTGCCAATCCAATCTAGGATGCATCACCCTTACATAGATAGCGTTATTCCGGGTCGCTCGCTGTCCTGGATTCGTAACAGCCCAGCACAGCTCAGTCCAAGCAGTAAAGGCGAAGGACTGGGAGGAGGAGAGAAAGAAGTCGAGGCTCCACCTAAACTGACTAGATCTTCTCTCTTTTTCCCCAAAAAGTCCTCGATCCCTGCCCTCACCAGTCGTGCCAAACAGATCCTGACCAACTCCGCCCACAGCAACAATGTCCATGACAATAACAGTAAACTTGCTGGAAGCAAGAAGGACAATGATGAGAACAAGATCTACATCACCAGGCCTCGGCCCAACAGAGATCGAGAGAAGGAACGGGAGCAGCGCCGAGAGAGGAGGGAGGAGCGGGCATCTCGTCACCCAAGAGAGATATTTCCTGGGGTTTTTCTCTACCAGTCAGGAAAGACCACCAGATTGGTCAAACTTGGAGCCCAAGGAAATGTTGGTAGAGGCCCAGTTAGCGCCCCTCAGCTGTGGCCCAGTCGCTCCATGAAAGAGGGCAAGGCATCTCTTCACAATGGAAGCATCAATATTCAAAACCGTAGCATTCAAAAGTCTACCAACAGGGCGACCGACGCAATGCAGTTAAATGAAAGATGGGACAACCACCCTTTAAAGATCAGGGTTGCTACTACTCCTCCTCTCAGCAAAGGTGAGCCATTAAGCCTACTGTCTCATCACCAAGACTCCGCTCCTCCTTCACCCCATTGGTTGAACTCCACTGAAAGCCTGCAAGGTCAAAAGCGGGTTACCTCTTACCTCAGGACCACTGAAATCACAGAATTGCAGTCAGACCCCAACCTGGAAGAGCTGGAGCAGGACACAAATCACTCTAACCCTGACCCAGAGCCAGAACAGGAGGAGGGTGAGATGTCGGACTACAGTTACGAGGAAGCGGAGGCTCGGCCAGGCTGGGCGGAGGAGAGCATCAACTGGCAGAGGACCTTCTCGGTGAATCCGATGGACTTTGAGCTGCTGCGCTCCGACTGGAATGACCTGCGCTGCAATGTGTCTGGTAACCTCCAGCTGGCGGAGAGTGAGGTGGTGGATGTGTTGGCACAGTACATGGAGAAGCTGAACGAACGCAATGGAGGGTAAAAAAAAAAAACACACTTTTTTGGTTAACATTCTAAATGTCATGGTATTTTCATGTTGGCCGTTTACTTGTGCGGTCATTTCAGTACTTCACTTTACCACATTAGTTGCTACCCCTGCATCTAATACGATCAGAACACTAGTTCCAAACCCGACAGCAATAAAGGAATTCATACATACATTTATTTGTTTATTATGATAAATTAATGAACAATATAGGATTCGTGCCCTGTGATTGACTGGCGACCAGTCCAGGGTGTACCACGCCTCTCGCCCAAAGTCTGCTGAGATAGGCTCCAGCATCCCCGTGACCCTAATGAGTATAAGCGGTATAGAAAATGAATGAATGAATATAGGATTTAATGTTAGTAAATTGAATAATTTTGTAGTTAACAGCAAGGTGCATTCATCACAAATATCATAACTTAGAACCGGGGTCGGGAACCTTTTGGGCTAAGAGTGCCAAGAAAGCCACATCTTTTGTATTATGTATTTCCGTGAGAGCCATATCATATTTTCTAATACTGATTACAACTAAAGGGTGCATTTTTTAAGCAAGTAATTACTTTAATAATTCGCAATTAGTCTCTGAATCAGATGGACTAAAGTGCTGAGAAGGTTTTATATTTTGATTGTTATTTTTAACACTGATTCCTGTCATGTTTTACTTGAAAATGTCATTAAAAAAACCCCATTATACATTATAAAACAAAAATAATATGTTTAATTGTAATATCAGAACTTTATTCCCACAATATTTTAACTATTTCCATGTAAACCGGATATTCCAAAAATTACAACTTTATATTGTTTTGTTTGCTTATTATAATATAACGGCTTGAAAAAAAAGAGCTCTATGCTACTAAAATGACATTGTTTTTTACTCATAACATTACAGCTTTAGTCTTGTAAAATTGTGAAAATGTTCTCTTTAATACTTTGACTTTATACTTGTAAAATTACAGCAATTTTTTCATTTCTGCATTATTATTTATTTTCCATTTTTTCAGCTTATCTTGTAATTATGACTTTATTCCTGTAATATTTTGACTTTATTCTCCTAGTATTATTTTTCACAACCTCATTTTCCAAAAATAACAACCTTTTTTGGTTAGATGACAACTTTTTTCTCCTAACATTTTGACTTTATTTTTGTAATATTACTGCTGATTTTTCCATTTTTGCCGTTTCCTTTAAGTTTTTTGTTAAATTGTATTTTAAGAATGTGCGGTGGGCCAATAAATTACTCAAACCGCACTTTGAACACCCCTGTTGTAAAGCAAAATATGTTGCATATATTTTAAGAAAAAACGAAATTAAAATAAATAAATGTTATGGTGTTTAACGTCTAAGAGCCATAGGTGGTCATCAAAAGAGCCACATCTGGCGCCAGAGCCATAGGTCATTACAGTAACATTACTGACACCCAGAGACCAGTGAAGGATGCTACATATCAGCTTCTCTTACGATGCGTTTTCTCATTGTTATGCTTGAACATGCTTGATTTACACCACAAATATGTGCAATTTGCTTAAACATACATATGTTTGTCTAATAATGGACCATACCCAACCACAAAACAGCAACCATTTATGAATTAGTATATTTTTAAAAATCAAACCTTCTATATATCATACTGAAAAGTGTTTCTCATATGCACACTTTTTCCTTATCACTGTGCCGGGCCAGCTCTTGGATTTTATTATGGCCCTCAACAAGATTGATACATAACTCATTTTGCTACTGCACATCTAAATTGGCTTAAACATGGTCTTTCTGACCATGTGCATCAGCGTTGTTATACTGAAGCTTACCAATAAAAAATTAAATACTTCACAATACCATTATCTACTTTACCACGGAACCTGGTATGGTTTTGCACCACGCTCTGTATTTTTATTTCCTTTCACCATGTTATTTGACAAAGTTTTGACTATTTGAATAAAAAAAGGAAGTTTACTTATGGACCTTTCGGTGACCTGGGCAGGCTACCACATTGTCCAGTAATAATCGATTTTTGGTGTCTGACCTGGAAGGATTGTGGTAGAAAAATAATTACATTAAAATGCATAAGAAAGGTTTATATTTTGAACATTGTTTTTAAATCTCTGATTTCTGCAATATTTTACATTCAAATAATAAGAAATACATTTTATTGTGTTAAGAAATGTCTAGAAGCCACATCTGATCCTTGAGCCTTAGGATCCCAACCCCTGATTGTTTATGGATGCTATGGATTGATAGTGGTTTACCCACAACTTAACACTAATACAGTATTTTAATAGAATTATTGCCCTTTATTGCCATAAAAAACACGTATATTTCCTGCACCTGCCTCCCTAGGATTTATACTTTGTTGCGAATCATCAATGTGGAGAAGCGTCGTGACTCTGCCAGAGGAAACCGCTACCTGGTGGAACTGGAGCTAATGGAGCGAGGCCGCAGTGTAGTGCGCCTGTCTGAATACGTTTATCTGCTACTGCACCGGGGGAGGCAAGTAGATGAAAGCCTAGAGAACTCTGAGACTGCTCCGGCCTCTGCCCCGGCTTCAGGACCTTATGCTGCTACGTCCAAACTCAGCGCCTCATCACACCCGCCCTCGACCAGGTCCCCGTCACGACCTGCAGCCACTCCCTGGAGCACAGCATATGCCAAACCTCTGCTGTGCCAGCCAGTCATGCTGCAGTGGAGGAAAGATGTTATGGTGCACTTTGTGGTACCAGGTCAGAACCGCAGCAAGTCTGTTATCATTGGAGTGTCATTCACTCACTTTCATCAAGAGGAGCTTGTCGCTGTCCGTCATAGTCCTTCTGTTTTCTGTCTTTCAGTGAAGAACCAAGCTCGCTGGATCCAGCAGTTCATTTCAGACATGGAGAATCTCCACCATCAGACCAAGGATGACAATTTCAGCATCATCATTGTTGACTTTGACAGCGATGACATGGATGTGGAGCAGGCACTGAGAGACAGCAGCGTGCCACGGTACGAATCGCAGACACCACAGAGCTTTTTCGTGCATTTACTCGCCGATGTTTGTTTTGTTTAGGTATGAGTATCTTCGGAGAGAAGGGAACTTTGAGCGCTCAGCAGGACTGCAGATCGGAGTGGACACCATTGAGGTGAGATGAACACAAAGTAAAGATGTTGTGTGGGAAACGACAAAACACGCTGACATCCTGACCTTTATTTGCCTGGAGATGACGGGCAAAGTTGGAGATGACGGTTAGCTTCCATTCCCCCACCATGTGTAGTGCAATGGTTGTCCCCTTTTTGCCGTCCTAGCTTTGTCTCGATCACGCAGTCATCGGCACCCACCCAGGGGGCTGCCCGTTTTAAGTGGATCTGCCAGTTGAGTGTCAGTGCTGTCAACGTGCAATGGCAGGCCTGTCATTCACTACTGAATGACTTGCAGGCTCTGCAAGCAAAGTCAGCTTATGGACGCTGGGGCCAGTTTTTTTGTCTCAGGATATTATGCAACAAATCGAGGGAACATGAACGTACACGGTATTCAAAGTATCAAGACATCTCTTACATTTGAGGCTTGTCATTCTACAAAACTTTGGAGAGCCTCCCCACAAAAGAAGACTGAACTATTAGGACGGATTCATGCTGGGCCGGCCGATCGTACAGTCTGGTACAACTTAACACCAGTAAAAGAGGCAGCCCAAATATTATAGCTCCTTGCATATCCTGAATGGTAACCGACACAACTGAACAGTAGATCCCTGGTGTATGCAGGTATTATCTTCCGGACCACCAAAGAGACAGAATTTCTAGGCGCCGTCATGGTGTGCAGTTTTGGTTGCCTTAGGATCTCTTCTCTGCTATTCCCAGACAATGTGGTCCTGATGGCCTCATTAGGCTCTGACCTTCAGCGTTTGCTGGAGCAGTTTGCAGCTGATTGTGAAGCTTCTGGGATGAGACTCAGCACCTCAAAATCCGAGGCCATGGTTCTCAGTCGGAAAAGGGTGGATTTCACCCTCCGGGTTGAGAGTCAGGTCTTACCCCAGGTGGAGGAGTTCAAGTATCTAGTAGCATGAGGTCAACAGACGGATCGGTGCACCATTTGCAGTAATGCGGTCGCTATACCGGACCATTCTGGTGAAGAGAGCTGAGCCGAAAGGCAAAGCTCTCAATTTACCAGGCAATCTATGTTCCCACCCTCACCTATGGTCATGACCAAAATAATGAGATCCTCACCTCAAGAGTTAGGGGGGTGGAGCTCAGCCATCCGGGAGGAGCTCAGAGTAGAGCCGCTGCTTCTTCACATTGAGAGGAGCCAGTTGAGGTGGCTCGGGCATCTAGTCTGGATACCTCCCGGACCCCTCCCTGGGGTAGTGTTCCATGTATGCCCAGCCAGGAGAAGGCCCCGCGGCCTAGAATACGTTGGAGGGATTATGTCTCGCAGCTAGTCTGGGAAAAGCCTTGGGGTCCCCCTGGTGGAGCGGAAAAAGGACCGAGAAGTCTAGACTTCCTTACTGAGACTGCTGTCCCCCAGCCGGACTCTGATAAGCGGAGGAAATGGAATGTTATAGAATTATTAGATTAGGTTCAGCTCCGCCCCTTCTCTCTTCAATCCCCAATGTTCACTCACATTAGAATCTATGGTAAAGCCCTAAATATGCATCCACACTTATTAAATGCATTTCAAGTATAAAATGTATGCATGCTCGCCAATAATTAACGATTATGTAAGATGACTGATGAACAGATTAAATAGGAGTCTTGATGTAAGCAGTTACAGCACACAGCTATGGTGTGTTCAAGGACAGGGAAATCTCAATGCTTGATGAAAAAAATGTTATTAGAGAAGAATAAACATACGAACATGTAAAAAGGGTGCGTTTTTAATGCAGTGAAATGTGCATGCTTCACATTTTGCCTGTATTTGTAAATAATTACCGAGTACGAAAAGTGTTTGGACCAAACATCAGCAAATTTGCTGCGCTGTGAGTGCTGAATTGCAAATGTGCCGGGATCCTCTGTATAGACAAAATATTAACACTGAACTGTATTTCAAAGTCAACCCCACATCCACTATGTTTGTGTGTATAACGCCGTTTTATCTGCAAATTGTCTCGTAAAAGTGAATAACGCTGCAACCTTGAACAAAGTAAATCACCGGGATGGCTCCAAGTAAGAGTGGAAATAGCATACTAGTCAGCAAATTTGCCATAAAACACCAAACGATGGCCAGGAGAGGAAGGGGGAATAGTACCCAAGTCCAGTGCAGTGCAAATGGCCCAGTGTGAGTTCTGGTGGCGATCTCGCCATTCCACTGTTGGCTCCTCATTGCGCTTGCTTGTGTGTAAATGCCCAAGAAAAAAAATGTATGTTTTCCCACCTACAGGATATCCACAGTATTGTGTTCCTGTGTGACCTCCACATCCATTTCCCTCTCAACATCTTGGAGAGCATCAGGAAGCATTGTGTGGAGGGACGCCTTGCTTTCGCGCCCATCGTTATGAGACTCGGCTGCGGCAGCTCACCTCTGGAGCCTGATGGTAACGTACAAAGCAGATATGAATGCGATCACACTCACTTGTTATGATTTTTCACTCTTGTTATCGTGTAACAGCACTTTTACTGGTAGTTCATAACTTGATGTTTTTATTGCATGTCAGTGTTGGAAACATGCTGATGTAAGCAACACACTTCTCTTGGAATATGGACACTGCAATAAGGTGGCTTTCTCTTTATCACAGGGTACTGGGAGGTAAATGGATTCGGGCTCTTTGGTATTTACAAGTCTGATTTTGACAAAATTGGAGGGATGAACACAGAAGAATTCAAAGACCGCTGGGGTGGAGAAGACTGGGAGCTTCTGGACAGGTAGCAAAAAAGCAAAGACATCTTTCGAACCAGCGTTTCCATACTTTTGCTGAGCCAAGGTAGAGATTTTACATTAGAAAAATCTCACCAAACAAAAAGTTGCATGAATGGTGACAGGTGGACAGTTTAATTATTTAATTCCACCTAGTGGAAGAACATTTCATTGTTTTGCCAGTCACTAGATCCACAAAGACACATTATTTGTAATAAGCACACCAAAAGGCACAGTGGTTGGGATTCACTGGTTTTGATGCTTCTTGACGGGTTGCGACGGTCATCTTTGTCTCCACCTATTGCGTACTGCAACTCATTACAATGCATTTCATGTTCACATACCCGTCCATTTTCTGTCGGGGGTAAACCTGGGCAGGGTCACTGGTTCTAGGGAGAGTGAGAGCTCACCACAGCTGCCTTAAAGAACGTTTACATTTCATCCATCCCAGGTTTTCCAATCTCCACCATTTCAAACTGAAAAGAATTCAGCCCATCACATCATCTGCCCATCAATAATCAATCCCATCCGCCTATCCGCTGAACAAGTTATCCACAAGATCAGACTCGACCTCTAGCCTGTACTCCCTACTCCTGCACACTTAAATGTTCAGAACTTTGAAATATTAACTGATTAATTGATAGTCCGTCTGTCTGCAATGACTGGGCGCCCTGTGCTATCAGACGTTCAGGTGCGCTCGTAATTGTGAGTGTTAGGCACTGTTTTTTATATTTATCCAGGTACCATCCATGACAATTGGCGTACCGCACTTTGTGTGTAAAAGATTAGGATCTTGTTTGTGAGAGGCTACTGCTACAGAAAAAAAATCATACCTGTTTTTTTGTGTGTCTGTATCTCTAGGGTGCTGCAGAATGGTTTGGAAGTAGAGAGACTACGCTTGCGAAACTTCTTTCACTTCTACCACTCCAAACGTGGCATGTGGAATGCCCAAAACAAGAAGACTCCTAAGGGATAGTCTGCATCTACCTGCAGATCGGTTGTGTGTGTGTGTGGGTGTGTGTGTGTGTGTGTGTGTGTGCGTGTGTGCGTGCGTGTGCGTGTGAGAAAGAGCTTGGAGAGCTCACTCACTGCCTACCTATTTTCAGGGAAGCCTCTTCTTTAGCGTCGGCCCCTCTTGTAGGCTCGTCGTGTGTGTGTGTGTGTGTGCGTGCGTGTGCGTGTGAGAAAGAGCTTGGAGAGCTCACTCACTGCCTACCTATTTTCAGGGAAGCCTCTTCTTTAGCGTCGGCCCCTCTTGTAGGCTCGTCTGTTTGAGGAAAGAAAGTCTAAATGTGAACTCCGGAAGCGAGTAGCTTACACACATCATTGTGGGTGAACTGGAGTACTTTGGGGATGAGAAAGGCTGTTTCTTTGCTTTCTCTCTACCCTTTACTAGTGCAATGTTCTTAAAAGAACTGGAAAGCAGCGTTTTTTTTGTGTGTGTTTGAGCGTGCACATGTATATATGTACAGTATATAAGTGTGTGTGGCTGGAGATGGATATGAAAGAAAGCACCTTTTTTCTAATGAGGATTTTTGTGTTATGTTGGCACAATGTGAATTTGTATCATCAAGCCCAGAATATTAAAAAGCGATTTGAATTGGCAGAGGTGCTGAAGTAATGAACCTTTCATACATTACATACACAGTAGTGTTCAGAATAATAGCAGTCCAATGTGACTAACCAGATGAATCACTGTTAGTAGTATATTTTTATTGCTGCATGGCAAACAAGTTACCAGTAGGTGTAGTTTGGGCAATTAGTTGAAAGGGGGGTGAAAGTGTCTGCCATGTGTCCCCAAAACTATTTTGTGCAAACCTTTTTTGTTTGAATGACTAAACTAATGTTTTGTTGTATGAACACAGTTTTTTATAACTGCATCACATCTGTGCGGCATGGAGCCAACCAACTTGTGGCACCTTTCAGCTGTTTTTCCACTCCAAGATTATTTAACAACATTCCACAATTCATTAGCATTTCTTGGTTTTGCTTCAGAAACAGCTTTTTTGACATCACCCCACAAGTTCTCCGATGGATGACAAGTTCTCCCCGTCTGGGGATTGGGCCGGCCACTTTATAACATTAATTGTATTAGTTTAGAGCCAAGATTTTGCTGGTCTACTAGTGTTTGGGGTCATTGTCTTGTTGTCTTCAGCATAAGGAAACATGACCTCTTCAAGTATTTTGACATATGCAAACTGATCCGTGATCCCTAGTATGGGATAATAGGCCCAATACCACAGTCGGAGAAACATGCCCATATCATGATGTTTGCACCACCATGCTTCACGTCACTTGAATTTAATGTTTGGGGGTCGTCTCACAAATTGTCTGCGGCCCTTGGACCAAAGAAAAGCAATTTTACTCTCATTAGTCCACAAAATGTTCCTCCATTTTTCTTTAGGCCAGTTGATGTGTTCTTTGTCAAATTGTAACCTCTTCTGCACATGCCTTTTTTGAACAGAAGGACTTTGCGGGGGATTCTCAGAAATATATTAGCTTCACACAGACGTTTTCTAACTGTCACAGTACTTACAGGTAACGCCAGACTGTTTTTGATCATTCTGGAGCTGAACATTGGCTGAGCCTTTTCCATTCTAGGTATTTTTCGATCCATTTTGATAGTTGTCTTCCTTTTTCTGCCACGTATCTCTGGTTTTGCTCTCCCTTTTAAGGCATTGGAGATTATTTTAGCTGGACAGCCATAAAATGTTATACACACCTTTTTAATCAAAGTATACTGTTCTTCTGAACAATGTCTTGGCCCATTTTTCTCAGGCTTTCAATGAGAATAAAAACATAGTAATTACAGTAATTAATCTGGTTAGTCACTTTAGGCTATTATTTTGAACACTACTGTAGATATGTCATCTCTATACTTCCTTACACATCACCCTTATGCACTCCATCTTATTTCCGTCTCTGTTGTTCCCATTCTCTCTTCAGCACCACATGCTTTTGTACAGTTGAAACGTTCTCTAAAGCAACAGGAGGTTTACAGTCATTTTGTCATTAACTGCTGTTGTTTATTCTGTTTGTATGACTGCACTAACTGTTGTGTTTTGATACCTGAAACACTGGTTTGTGAACAGTTGACGCCCCTTAAGATCCAGATCTCTAACCTCATTGTCAAGTGAAACACTGAGGGTTTTTCGGTTACTTGGAGGCATTTTGTGTTGCAAATATTGGCTATGTGGCAATGAAAATTTGTATTTATGTGCATATTACCTGAAACTCAAACAGAAGTGAGAGCATTTACTGTTTCTCACGTGTGTGCCTTCATCTGGGTTGGGCTGCAAGTAGTTTTAAGTCTGTGTTATTAACAGAAGAACAGAAATTATTTAGTAGAGGTCTGTAAGGAAAAAGCAACTGAGGTTGTTTACCATAGATTACAGATGTCGTGAATGTGTATGCTTGTTGTATTGCATTCAAAGCAAAGAAGAGTTGGGGGGCCTTGTTGTGGCAAACTGAAGGCCAGAGGGAAGAGAAATGTTGACTAATGAGCAGGACCGGAGGGTTTAACGGAGACTCTGCCATCCCTAATGCTTCTCTTTATACAACATGGTAAGGAGGAGCTAGTGGGTTATTATTATACATATGTGGGATATAGTTAATAATCTGGTGTTGACTGTATGATTGTTAAATGCCCTCTTCTTTGCCGCTACCTGACTCTATAAGAAAGCGATAAGGGACTATTTAAAGGACAGCGTAAACGATGAACTAGACTAGATATATATTGAAGAAGCAGAGCGGTGGTGTATAGGAATAAACATTCCAAGGTAATTTCTGTGAAATTGTTTAGTAGAGAAAAGGTTTCAAGAATGTACTCTAATTTGTTTTTGCATATAAAATTTGATGCTTACACCCAGTTAATGTTCTGTGTGTTTTATTTGCTGCTCTGGTATACATTTGATGCACACATTGAAACACGACCTACTCGAGAAAGGAATATGTTGTGTTCCTCATCTGACCACATGAGGGCGCTCCATTCACATACTCATTACACAATAGTGACGTCACTTGAGCAACCGACTGCATGTTTCATATAAAGCATAATTAGAGCAGGTCGTAAGTGATATAAATGTTGAAAAATAAGGCGGCAGGTGGAAGAAATGACTATTTGACGACCACTTTACACTCACTCCATAGTAACTACATGCAACTATTATGACGTCATCAGGGGCGCAATGTCCCTCTTTTGAAGAAGTCACGTGACAATACGACTATTTTAGCTTTGTGTGTGGGTGTTATGATGTGTTATTTTCGATATAAACATGCTGTTGTTGGGAGAACTGAATAATGTTGGGGTTTTTTTTAAGTAAAAACTATATACTTAATATAAGCATACTTATTTGCAGTTGTCAGTTTATTAGATCCTTTTTTAAAGAGGGTGTTTTGATGCACACTGCTGCCTTTTCTGCAGACTACACAGCAAAGGTTGGCTCTCCATCACCCAGCTATTGAAATTCTACATGACCGGACCCAGGCCTGGATGCATAAGAGGGCTACGTCGTGACGGACATCCTTCAAAAATTACCATTTTACTTTATAAGAGTGCGTGTTTTAGGGTAAAATTGAATAAAGTTTTTTTGGGGGGTCTTGTTTGATGTTTTGCTCTAAGCATTCAGCCACACTATGACGTAAGTGATGTCCTCATCGCAGTTACATCCAGATGAAGCAAGAGTTAACCTCACAGTTCTGCAATGGATCTCACCCCTGATCTCATCAGGGCCTTGGACTGAATAATATTGCACACTACCTGTGATGCATCCTGCAACAAAACAGTCATTGTCAGTGTTTAATCACAGCATGAATGTTTAAGTTCTTCCCCTAAGCCCATCACCAAATGTTGGACTTTGTCCATGTGGAGACACGCCCAACTTGGAAGTAGTGTATTGGTAACATGTTGGCTTTATTTCGCCTCATTTTACAGCAAATGACCAGAAATTACTGTTTCACCTCCTGCTATGAAGATTAACGCAGCCTTTTTCAGTCTCTGCAGTCACACACTTCCTATGTGGAATAAATCAACTTCATACAATCAGAAATCAGAGTAGCAAGCAGGTTTTCAAGACCCTTTATTACGACTCAGATTTGATGTGTTTATTTGTCTGAGAAAAAAATACATACACCAACAGTTCAATACTAGCACAAACCTTTTATACATACACAGGTACATCTCAATGAATTGGAATAACTTTACCATTCACAAAATTAAACTAATATTCTATACATTCACTACACCACTACTTCTTTCTTGCTGTGATTAATTGTGATTAATTATTAGATAACTATGGACAAAATGTGATTAAATATTTTAATCAATTGACATCCCTAGTTCCAAGAAAGCAGATTACCCTCAATATTTTATAGATGGAAATGCCAAAAATAATAATATGAATGAGTCAGTTGAAACGTTCAATAGCTAATTTGAAAATAGATCCTATATTCCTTGTCAGTGGAGAAAGAAAATGAAAGTTTAGACAGTAATTCCTCAAAGAAGGTAATTCATGAGTAACATCAGTAACTTTTCATTTCAAACAGGTACATTCCAATCTTCAACACTGGAGACAAACATCAGTTTACGAACTACCGACCAGTCTCTTTATTGCCACAATTTTGTCAAATCATTTATAAGCTGGCCGCACGGTGGCATGAATGGGTAGCCTGTTGGCCTCGAAGTCAGGAGGTTCTGGGTTCGAATCTCAGTTGGGCATCTCTGTGTGGAGTTTGCATGTTTTTCCCGTGCGTGTGTGGATTTTATCCGGGTACTCTCACAATAGGTAAATTGGCGTCTCTAAATTGTCCATTAGAGTATGAATGTGAGTGTGAATGGTTGTATGTCTTTGTTAGTCTATATGTGCCCTGCGATTGACTGGCGACTAGTTCAGGGTGTACCCCGCCCGCCTCCTGCCCAAAGTCAGCTTGGATAGGCTCCTGCATACCCGTGACCCTAATGAGGATAAGCGGTATAGAAAATGATGGATGAAAAACAATGGATAAACTGCAGACAGCCGATACAGATTTAAACAAAAACAAAAACATTTCACCTTCAATGGCACTAATTTAAAAAAAAAGAGAGAAAATTATCAACGGTATAGAACAGAGAGTGTGCAGCTGCAGTATTTATGGATTTGACAAAAGTGTTTGATAAAATTATCACAATATCTTAACTAACAAACTACAACGGTATTAAATTAGAAGGTTACTTTTGAACTAGGTAATATGTAAAGCTAGGAACTTTAAATATATAGTGTGGTGTACCCCAGAGGTCAATATTGGGACCAAAACTGTTCACCCAATAGACATCTGTAAAAAAAACTACTGCATTTTGTTCTTGAGAAAGTACTCAAAAACTAATAAAAAAGTTACAAATTAAATGACTATACTTTGTTTGTTTATTTATTTCAAGCCACACACAACAGAAGGGGCCGTGTGGTGGTTGAGTGGTTAGCATGTTGGCCGCGCAGTCAGGAGATTTGGGTTTGAATCTCTGTTGGGTATCTCTGTGTGGAGTTTGCATGTTCTCCCCGTGCGTGCGTGGGATTTCTCCGGGTACTCCAATTTCCTCCCACGTTCCAAAAACATGCATGTTAGGTTAATTGGCCACCATAGGACCATAGGAGTGAATGTGATTGTGAATGGTTGTATGTCTGCCCTGCGATGGACTGGCGACCAGTCCAAGGTGTACCCCGCCTCCCCTCCAAAATCAGCTGGGATAGGCTCCAGCATACCTGCAACCCTAATGAGGATAAGCGGCAGTGAAGATGGATGGACACAAAACAGAACATAATTAAGACACACATATAGACAGAAAACAATTTGTCTCGAAAAGAAGTGGAAAGAAGACAAGACTGTACTAAAAAGATGGGAAAAATACATTTATGCGCAAACACAAGTAGACGACATCGACATCGACAGGGTGAGATACATTTCTAGGTGTCGTAATAGATGACAAAATGAGTTGGAAATCCCACATTATTATTATTATTATGCCACAATGCAACAATAACCTGCCACCCAAAAAACGTCATATAATTCTTCCCAACAAGAAAGTAGAACTATGACCTTGGGGGGGAAGTAATTCACTTTGTCAAAAACTTTCAGCATATTAGTATGTGGAATGGAATGTGGAACCAATTGAGAAAAAAACTCAGACAATGCACTAGAAGGAGTCATTTCAAGATACAGTGCCAGCAGTTGTTTACCAAGGACAAGGAAGAAGAATCCTCAACCACTGTTTACATACAACGCTATGTCTAGCCGCTCTTGCACTTGCTATTTCTTCATTTCTTAGGACTGCTTCAAGTATCACATTATCTGTACCTACTCAAGATTGAACTATGTTAACTTTTCCTCACTTGTTATTATACACTGTAAGTGTTATTGTTTATTAATAACACCTTACAACCTTCAGCCTCTATTGTAACACTTTGTTACACTGCATCATAATTTTCATGATTTGCATTTTGTATTCCTTTCAAAAAATGATGAACGGTACATGTCGACTAAAGGACGTGCACGTACAAAAATATTACCAATTGATTGAAAACAGAAAGGGGGTAGGATGAAATAAACTTGGTTTCTTCCCACTCCTTTTTTGGACGAGTGGAATTGTGAATATTGTACCCTCTGTGGATGCTTATGAATGAATAAAATGATGAAACCATCCCATTACCTGAGTGGTAAATGTCTTAATAGACTACGTCTTGCAGAAGTATGCAGTTAAAGAAAAAGACGTGGTGAAAAATGCGGAGGGCTCTGATTGGCTCTCACCGCAGTCGGCTGTGCCCTGATTGGTGCGTTGGTCACTTCCGCGTTGTAGTTCACCATTGTAGTCCTTTCTCACTAACGTGGGCTTGTTGAGTCTCTCTCCCTCACTTTGAGGTGGACGCGGGGAAAGAGAAGACCTGAGACGTTCGGCGTGATTTTTACACTTACGAGGACAGCATTCCGAGAGTTCCGAGGACTCTTTGGAGGAAGGTTTAATCCGCCCGAGAGAAAGGTGAGTCGGGGCTTTGCAGCCTCCAGAAATGGAATCCAAAAGATAAAACCAGACAGGACAGCGAGTAGACACGTTGACTTTATCGTCAAAATGTTTCATTGGTCAACTTTGGCGTCACGTGTTGCCCGCTGAAACCAGTCCAGCCTGCTCGGCGGACACTTTGGAGACACTTTGACTTGCAGCTAAAAAAAAAATTAAGAAGAAGGAGACAGCTAAGAAGTTTGGACCACAATGGCTGGTGTAAGTAATGTCCACATGAAAACCTTGGAGGACCTGACTTTGGACTCGGGCTATGGAGCGGGAGACTCCTGCAAATCCCTCAGCCTCTCCTCCTCCAAGTCAAACTCCCAGGCCGTCATGACGACCCCCCACCGGGGCAACTGGTGGTACTACTCGGGCTCTATGAACAGCAGGAACAACAGCTGGGACACGGTCAACACTGTCCTCCCTGAGGACCCAGAGGACATCTTCTCCAAGTGTCCTCGCCTGCCGGAACTGGAGGAGTTCCCCTGGGCAGAGGAGGATGTGGCCAGGATACTTCGGCAAGTGGCTGAAAGTGGCGTCACAAAGGGCGGGCACACACCTGTGTTCACTACGGAGGCCGTGAGGCGCTTGATCGCGCTCCTTCGCAGGGCTCTCATCCGCATCTCCAGGGAGGCTCAGCGGCTGAGCGTCATGCACTGTCGCTGTACCCGCTTTGAGGTGCAAAGCGCAATGAGGCTGGTGCTCAGCTGGGCACTGGCTGACTACTGTATCTCCGCCTCGGTCAAAGCCCTCTCCATGTACAGCATGAGCGCAGGGGAGATGCTGAGAAAGGGCAAGTCGGCCCGTTGTGGCCTGACCTTCTGTGTAGGACGTTTCTTCCGATGGATGGTAGACACTCGCGTTTCTGTGCGCATCCACGAGTACGCTGCGATATGCCTGACCGCCTGCATGGAAGCTCTGGTGGAAGAGATCGGAGCCCGTGTGCTCATGTGTGAGCGGGGTCATCTGGGGCCAGATGCGGGGTCAGCTTGTGTTCCAGTGAGTCCCGAGGCCTTGGAAGGAGTTGTCAACAATGACGCGGAGCTGTGGGGAGTCCTGCAACAGTACGAGCACCTGATCTGTGGGAAGAACGCCAGTGGTAAGTTCATCTATCCATTTTTTATAACCGCTCATTTGGCCTGATTTGGGTCACAGGTGAGCTGGAGCCTACCCCGGCGGACTTCAGGCGAGAGGTGGGGTACACCCTCAGTGTTTACAGACAAGGCATGTCATAATGTGTTTATGAGCGAGGGCAATCCAAATGTATATGTGAAGGGCCGCCATAAATAAATGAATGTATGACAAGGGCAGTCGAGCAGCAGTCCAAAATTATTTGTGACGGACTGCCACAAAAAATGAAGTATGGAAAACCTGGACTCATCGCCAGTCCATCCCGATGCACTTTCACACTTATTGACAATGTAGTGTCTAAAACTTGCATGTTTCTGGGATGTACCGGGGAATACCCATATAGACACGGCAATAACATGCATACTCCCATGCCCAAGGGCAATTCCAACCCTTCATCTCCTGACATTGAGGCCCACATGCTACCCATTTCAGTTTCAATGAGATGAATGGCAGCCTTCAGTCCAGTGCTCCTGCAATGATAGCATCCAACATTTGCGTAACTTTTCTCTTCAGAGTATTGTGCACCACTTTCCACTTCTTCACCTTCCAATACGTGATGTGGAAAACCTAATTTTGGGCCAGGCAGGGTACAATAGCAGCCCTTTGTGTTTGGCCATTTGATGGAGTTCCTTCTAATTTGTCCCGTCACAATTGGAACATAACAGCATGGAGCAACATGATGCAACAATGGAGGGTTTTTCTCTCATGGGAAATGTCCAGTCTTTGTCCTGAGTGGCTCAATTGATTATAGTTTCTCATGTCACACACACACGTGCTGCATAGGGTCATTTTTCATTCTTCCTTTATTTAACCAGACAAACCTCCTGACGTGTCTCCTAACGTAACATTTTGAGATGTTTAAGTCATTTTGCAGATCATTCCATGCAGAGGCTGCAGCCTACGGGAATTATGTCTTACCCAACTTTGTTCTGACTCGAAGACCAACCATCAGAGAATACTGTTGTTGATTTTTATGCATGTAGGTGCAGATTTAAGATGGTAGGAGCCCAGGAATGCATTTATAGATGAAGGTCAGCCAATGAGTCCACCTGCGAATATACAGGGATGGAAACTCAGTTGCAGTATACGATGCACAGTGATGAACATCGTTGCAGTAAAGCAGAGTGCTAAAGGTGTCTTGCTCTTTTAAAATTTGCTCTTAAAATGAGGTCCTCGTAATCCAGCAAAGGTAAGAAAGTGGCAGAAATTCAACACTTACTTGTATGAGCTGTATCTGTGTTGTGGTTTGACAGCAGGAGTGCATCGATTACAATTTTCTGGCCGATCAGTCTTTAAAAAGCCCGACTTTCTGATTCAGATATTGGCATCCGTCGATTTAAAAGAAAATAAATGAGAGCCTTCACCTTCCATTTTCCAAAGGTACTGAGTTTAAAACAGTAAACTATATCTGTTAAATAATACAAACTAGCTGCACATGAGACATATACAGTGAATTAAAGAAGTTTGGAAGTTTGTCCGAAATGTTAATTTATGAGGTGTGAATGCCCTTATTTTGAAGGTCAGAAGTATGTTGTGTGTGTTGAGAAGGTCTCTTGACGGTTGCTAAAGAGCTTATATGTGTACATAAATCAACATAGATTCTGCATCCATGGCCCCCGTCCCATATTTACACCGAACTTCCACGACATCAGCCGGCATTCAGAATCACTTAGGGGTAGCGTTGCTCTTTTCACTGCTCATAAGCGCTATGAATGCTATAAGAGCAAAAGTTTGGTTTCATATGTGACAAAGAGAGGGCTACTGCCCGTGCTGAATGCATTCACATTAAGACTAAAGAGCTAACTTTGCAGTGAACTTTCAGTTCTTTAGTTATTAATGTCAACTTTAGCCGTGTTGTACTGAGCTGACAGAGCAGGGCTTTTATCGAATTTGAAGAGGTTGGCTGAAGTCCTTCTCGGTTCTTTTTATCTGAGCATTTTGGGAGGTTATTCCCTGCAGATTTTAGCCAGTTGGCAAATCATGTGACCTTTGGGGTATTCACAATTGTATTGTTAATGATCATCTCTCTTGTGTTCTAATGAGAGTTCCCTACTCAATTATCTCACTTCTTTGTCAATAGACTTAGTTCTCCTTTTTTTGGTGCTTTTGGCAATCCGGTGCTCCGTTGACTTATAGTCTTTGTTTGCGGCCTACTATAGGCTCAGTGGAGCAGAGCTGTTTTTCATGCAGCACAATGGCCTTTTGTTGTGTGATCCTGCAGCTTAGCCCAACATAGAGGGAGTGAAAACAAATGATGGGGAAGGTGGGCATGTGAGCGCTCACATCTAAGTACACTTGCATACAGCACAAAGAGCTGGGAGATAAATGATCTTTACCCGTTGCTACAGGGGTGCAGTTAGGAGATGCTTCCAGTGTGTGACGAGAGCGCATACATGACGTGAGTAGGAAGGGGGTTAGTGCGATTCGCACTCTAATTGTTTAATTTAGTGGAAATAAACTCCTAAACACCGCGGTTGACTGGCGACCAGTCCAGGGTGTACCCCGCCTCTCGCCCAAAGCCAGCTGGGATAGGCTCCAGCATACCCCCGACCCTAATAAGGATAAGTGGCATAGAAAATGAATGAATAGACTCCTAAACTCCTAGTTCACACGCCACAAAATCTTTGTTTCATCTGTTTGGCCTGTAAGTAATTCAAACTATCAAGTGAGGTTTGTCTAATGCAAAATGCTTGAGTTGGAGCGAATTATTATATAAATATAATAAACTCAAGACCAACATCTGCCGCATCATTTAGTCAGATGTCTTTTGGTTGCGTTTACTTTTGGATTGGCCTATTTTTGTTGGTTCTGTCATCGGGTTTGAGAAACATACACGTCTGTCCATGCATGTTATAACAACAGACCATTATTCTGACCGCCCCGGCTTTTTATAGTCCCATGACTGAGTTCCGCTAGCCGCATGGCCTTCGACCACCTTGCCACCTGACACCCCACACCCTTACACACAAACCTTACCTCCACTTTCCCTTTCTTCTTCTGCTGCGGTCCCCAGTCTTAATTTATACAAGCAATTACCTACCCTTTGGCCTTCAAATTGATTGTTCTTTAATGGGAGGGTCGACGGTTGATCACTTGGAAGGCCGCATTCAGAAAAAACAAATCTCCTCCCTTTCTCTTGATTTCTCTTCATTTCTCCAACTCTGTTTTCAGGCACTCGCTCACATCTGGAACTCTTTAAGAAAGCAATGACTTCCACGGCTCCAATAACAATTCTGAAAACTCGCTTCTCTCTTGTGCTTATGCACATCTTTTGTATTCTTCGCTCGTGCATTTCACGTTTAGCTGTTAATGTCTTCTCGTATGCATGCAGTGCATTAGCGGAACTTGAACAGGATGTGCCGGGATCATAATCATTACTCATGCATACGCTTGTTACACACATGTCGACCATGAACTTGTTTAGTCTTCCTTTTATCTGCTTTCAAATGGCTCCACAGCACAGTTTGAACTTATTGCACAGCATCATTGTAGAGAGGAATCCCGTTAACATTCCGTTCCCCACACAAGTATGAAAGCACTAATGGGCATTTGAAAATTGAAGTAGCCTCACTAATGGGCAGTGGAGATAACGAATTATTAATCTTGCTGATTGTTATCATACTAATGTCTATTAAATTCCTTTTTGGCTGTTTGACTTTAGCCGTACCATGTGTAGTTTGAAACAATAGTCTCTTTGCTATTTTTATGCAATATTTTCCTTTGTTAACTGGTGCTCCAAATGCTCACTATTAATGCCGCTTTTCAAATAAAAATCAGAAAAACAAAACACTGTCATTGTTCTTGCAATTGTATGCCACTACCCATGCTTTTCTGTCTTTCTGACAGTTCTGTGCACCAGATTTTTGCAGTCCATTTTATTGCAAACTTTTGAAAGTTCAACTAGCCTTACAGTGTCACATGCCGTGCCTCCCTCTACCATAAGTCAGTTCCCCACCTGTAGGAGGCTTGGAGGTGTACACAAAGCCGGAGACCTCACTGAAATGGAGTATTCCGATTGACCTGGATAAATAAACTTTGATTTGTTTCATCCCTAACAAAATATCATTTTGTTCCAGCCCAAAAAGTATTACAAAAACATAGAGTAATGGATCGGGGCTGCAAGATAGCTGTGTATATGTCTTGCTGGTCAGTATTTTCCAAGCTATGTATTTAACCCAGAAGGCGGCGTGGGAACGGTGGCGAGGAAGATGCAGGGAGAACAGCCCGCCACTGTGGTCACACAGATGGAGAAACCAGCACTCTGAAAATACACTGCCCTGCTCTGCACATCTGGAATCATGATCATATGCCGTTTTGGAAAACATATCATGGCATCAGCATCATGGTGACATAGGCATTGCATGATGCATGTGTGTCCAACATGCTTCAAATTTGCCAGAGCATTAACAGTAAGGTGTTATTTGGCTTGTTCAGGTGGCAAGTCATATACTGTACTGTAGCTTTAATGCATTAAGAAGTTCCATCCATTTTCTTCCGCTTATCCGAGGTCGGGTCGCGGGGGCAGCAGCCTAAGCAGGGAAGCCCAGACGTCCCTCTCCTCGGCCACTTCGTTCAGCTCTTCCCGGCGGATGTCGAGGCGTTCCCAGGCCAGCTGAAAGACTGGCATTAGGACGTTAATTCTCCTAAAATGCTGTACTTTGTCAGTGCACATTGTGTGCTGGTGTGCATATTTGTTGCAGTGCGCTCATCTGTGAGTACATAAATGTGTAAGTTCAGACTATTCTTGGAAGACTATGAACGCACATGACACTGATTTAAGGAAGTGTCTTTAATTCACCTTTCGTTCTTAATATTTTTGTGAGGTAATTGTATATGCCTTGATGTGCATCTTGTCTTCCTCTGCCCTCTTGGAAATCTTCATTTTGATAAATCTAGGCTCCTCCCATCACATTACAGCTGGATTAATCATGGTTTACAACAGAGTTTACAGTAAATCACAACTAGGGCGGAAGAAAATGACGATCAGGATGACATACTCACACAAAGGCAATGGACGCAAATAGGGGAACAGAAATAGTGGCAGCGGTCATGAGGTCTTCCTTAGATATACATCTTGATTAAGCCTTTCATGACAAATTCTTGGATGACATTGAACTGGGTTTCATTCTGTGCAGCCCACATTGGTTTTGGTCTTCCTTTTCTTGTTTAAATTGGAAACTGTGCACTAGTGTGCTTTACCACAGCGTCCTGGCTATTGCTCTTTAGGCAATCTGTCCAGTACCATGGAATGGATTTGCAGCCTGGGTAGCTAATAGGGAAAATGAGGATTAAAATCAGACACCCAGGGAGTGCGCCACAGACTGCAATGCCACATGCACCTGTGTTGTCATCTGGATTAGTCATAACTCTGTAAAGTAATGCTGGACACACAAAACCACTGTGTGTCAAAGTTTAGTTGTCATGTTTATTGGCAATGGACAAGGATTTCTTTACAGAAAATTTGACTAAAGGCTGAAGAGAAAGTGTTTTACAGATGCGTTATGCTGGTGCTTGTGGTTCAGAAAGACATAATCACCGACACAATTTCAATTCCAATGGTGCTAGTAATGTAAGATATTCCTATTTTGTATACACAATTAGACAGTAAGTGGTGAATAGGTATTTTATGTGTGTTGGGAATTTCTTTTGACGGTTAAGGCAAGCTGGGTGCTACTTGGCCCGCCTCTTTATTTTACTCAGAACTTTCACGGCGTCAGGGGGCATCGTGAAACACTCGTTTGCATTAATTAGGTGTAAAGCGCAATACAACGTACTCACATACAGGTTACTTCCCCACACAAACTTTACTTCTGCTCACGACGACAGCATTGTCCATCCCTCGTACAGGAAATGCACCTCTTATTTGGATCTTAATACCAGTTGCCACCAGTCTTCTTCATCTTTGTTGTCTTTAACGTGAATCAATGCACACAGCATTATCTAAGAACACTAAGTAACAATGGAGCTGTCTATTACCTTTTCAGTCCAGGCAGGCTGGTCTCTAATGGACAAAGACATTCAGCATTCAGCCATTATGGCTCAACATTAGGAAAAAAGTATGTCTGGCCTTTATACATTTATCTGATTGTGTCTATTTAATTACCAAGATAGTCAGACATAACCGACATAAACAAAACGCACTCAAATATAAAAACGGTCATTACTATTCATCTTCCAGCGACACCCAGTTATTTTCCTCAAATGGCTTCATCAGTTACCGTGAGTGCGGGTTACATGGTGAGGATTTGCACGCTTCACTTTTATGGCAACAATCATCAAAACATACAGTTCACAGAAAAAAGGCAACACAGCGTTAACATTTTAACCACCTGGCATTTTCTCTCCCCCTCTTAACGAAAAAAAAAATCTGTCAGTCATCGCAGTTTTATAGCCCTTAACATAGCTGCTTCTTCGCATGTGTGCTTCTAGAAAATCTGAAGTCAGTTATGGTCAATGCACAACCCGTTACCTATACAAACAGATCATTTGATCAGACACGAGGGAAGCGGTGGGGTGGTAAGGGGGCAGTGTGTAGTTTAAGTGGAAACATATTTGTCTCACAAAGAACTGGATGTAATAACCCTCTGCTGTGCACTCTCGTGAAATCTGCTGGAGTTATCTGCTGTACATTTAAAATTATTCATGTTTGTATGTTTTGTTTTTACTGCAGTTTTCGTAGATTTTATTTAAACATTTTATTGACATTTTTTAAAATGTGGGCTTTGTGGGTTTGTAAGCATCTTATCAAAGAAAGCTAAACAAAGAAAGTCATCACCCCCATCCTATTTACAGTAATAGCGCCACAGTTTATCAGGCAAGTGTGCAAAGTGATTAATTTCCCATTTAGCTTTTTGTTTATTTTCCATTCTCTGGAAGAGGCAGCTTTTGTGATGCTGATAGAGACTTTTTTTGTCCAGCGGAGTCAGAGAGGCAGTGTGCTGATGCTGAGGAAAATAAAACAAAAAGTGAACACTGAGTAGCTTACACACATCATTGTGGGTGAACTGGAGTACTTTGGGGATGAGAAAGGCTGTTTCTTTGCTTTCTCTCTACCCTTTACTAGTGCAATGTTCTTAAAAGAACTGGAAAGCAGCGTTTTTTTTGTGTGTGTTTGAGCGTGCACATGTATATATGTACAGTATATAAGTGTGTGTGGCTGGAGATGGATATGAAAGAAAGCACCTTTTTTCTAATGAGGATTTTTGTGTTATGTTGGCACAATGTGAATTTGTATCATCAAGCCCAGAATATTAAAAAGCGATTTGAATTGGCAGAGGTGCTGAAGTAATGAACCTTTCATACATTACATACACAGTAGTGTTCAGAATAATAGCAGTCCAATGTGACTAACCAGATGAATCACTGTTAGTAGTATATTTTTATTGCTGCATGGCAAACAAGTTACCAGTAGGTGTAGTTTGGGCAATTAGTTGAAAGGGGGGTGAAAGTGTCTGCCATGTGTCCCCAAAACTATTTTGTGCAAACCTTTTTTGTTTGAATGACTAAACTAATGTTTTGTTGTATGAACACAGTTTTTTATAACTGCATCACATCTGTGCGGCATGGAGCCAACCAACCTGTGGCACCTTTCAGCTGTTTTTCCACTCCAAGATTATTTAACAACATTCCACAATTCATTAGCATTTCTTGGTTTTGCTTCAGAAACAGCTTTTTTGACATCACCCCACAAGTTCTCCGATGGATGACAAGTTCTCCCCGTCTGGGGATTGGGCCGGCCACTTTATAACATTAATTGTATTAGTTTAGAGCCAAGATTTTGCTGGTCTACTAGTGTTTGGGGTCATTGTCTTGTTGTCTTCAGCATAAGGAAACATGACCTCTTCAAGTATTTTGACATATGCAAACTGATCCGTGATCCCTAGTATGGGATAATAGGCCCAACACCACAGTCGGAGAAACATGCCCATATCATGATGTTTGCACCACCATGCTTTACTGTCTTCACGTCACTTGAATTTAATGTTTGGGGGTCGTCTCACAAATTGTCTGCGGCCCTTGGACCAAAGAAAAGCAATTTTACTCTCATTAGTCCACAAAATGTTCCTCCATTTTTCTTTAGGCCAGTTGATGTGTTCTTTGTCAAATTGTAACCTCTTCTGCACATGCCTTTTTTGAACAGAAGGACTTTGCGGGGGATTCTCAGAAATATATTAGCTTCACACAGACGTTTTCTAACTGTCACAGTACTTACAGGTAACGCCAGACTGTTTTTGATCATTCTGGAGCTGAACATTGGCTGAGCCTTTTCCATTCTAGGTATTTTTCGATCCATTTTGATAGTTGTCTTCCTTTTTCTGCCACGTATCTCTGGTTTTGCTCTCCCTTTTAAGGCATTGGAGATTATTTTAGCTGGACAGCCATAAAATGTTATACACACCTTTTTAATCAAAGTATACTGTTCTTCTGAACAATGTCTTGGCCCATTTTTCTCAGGCTTTCAATGAGAATAAAAACATAGTAATTACAGTAATTAATCTGGTTAGTCACTTTAGGCTATTATTTTGAACACTACTGTAGATATGTCATCTCTATACTTCCTTACACATCACCCTTATGCACTCCATCTTATTTCCGTCTCTGTTGTTCCCATTCTCTCTTCAGCACCACATGCTTTTGTACAGTTGAAACGTTCTCTAAAGCAACAGGAGGTTTACAGTCATTTTGTCATTAACTGCTGTTGTTTATTCTGTTTGTATGACTGCACTAACTGTTGTGTTTTGATACCTGAAACACTGGTTTGTGAACAGTTGACGCCCCTTAAGATCCAGATCTCTAACCTCATTGTCAAGTGAAACACTGAGGGTTTTTCGGTTACTTGGAGGCATTTTGTGTTGCAAATATTGGCTATGTGGCAATGAAAATTTGTATTTATGTGCATATTACCTGAAACTCAAACAGAAGTGAGAGCATTTACTGTTTCTCACGTGTGTGCCTTCATCTGGGTTGGGCTGCAAGTAGTTTTAAGTCTGTGTTATTAACAGAAGAACAGAAATTATTTAGTAGAGGTCTGTAAGGAAAAA
Source organism: Oostethus manadensis (assembly GCA_024372805.1). Classification (NCBI taxonomy): domain Eukaryota; kingdom Metazoa; phylum Chordata; class Actinopteri; order Syngnathiformes; family Syngnathidae; genus Oostethus; species Oostethus manadensis. The sequence goes on along the minus strand of QODF01000034.1, from coordinate 999,920 downwards.
GCAACTGAGGTTGTTTACCATAGATTACAGATGTCGTGAATGTGTATGCTTGTTGTATTGCATTCAAAGCAAAGAAGAGTTGGGGGGCCTTGTTGTGGCAAACTGAAGGCCAGAGGGAAGAGAAATGTTGACTAATGAGCAGGACCAGAGGGTTTAACAGAGACTCTGCCATCCCTAATGCTTCTCTTTATGGTGAAGGTGGTAAGGAGGAGCTAGTGGGTTATTATTATACATATGTGGGATATAGTTAATAATCTGGTGTTGACTGTATGATTGTTAAATGCCCTCTTCTTTGCCGCTACCTGATTCTATAAGAAAGCGATAAGGGACTATTTAAAGGACAGCGTAAACGATGAACTAGACTAGATATATATTGAAGAAGCAGAGCGGTGGTGTATAGGAATAAACATTCCAAGGTAATTTCTGTGAAATTGTTTAGTAGAGAAAAGGTTTCAAGAATGTACTCTAATTTGTTTTTGCATATAAAATTTGATGCTTACACCCAGTTAATGTTCTGTGTGTTTTATTTGCTGCTCTGGTATACATTTGATGCACACATTGAAACACGACCTACTCGAGAAAGGAATATGTTGTGTTCCTCATCTGACCACATGAGGGCGCTCCATTCACATACTCATTACACAATAGTGACGTCACTTGAGCAACCGACTGCATGTTTCATATAAAGCATAATTAGAGCAGGTCGTAAGTGATATAAATGTTGAAAAATAAGGCGGCAGGTGGAAGAAATGACTATTTGACGACCACTTTACACTCACTCCATAGTAACTACATGCAACTATTATGACGTCATCAGGGGCGCAATGTCCCTCTTTTGAAGAAGTCACGTGACAATACGACTATTTTAGCTTTGTGTGTGGGTGTTATGATGTGTTATTTTCGATATAAACATGCTGTTGTTGGGAGAACTGAATAATGTTGGGGTTTTTTTTAAGTAAAAACTATATACTTAATATAAGCATACTTATTTGCAGTTGTCAGTTCATTAGATCCTTTTTTAAAGAGGGTGTTTTGATGCACACTGCTGCCTTTTCTGCAGACTACACAGCAAAGGTTGGCTCTCCATCACCCAGCTATTGAAATTCCACATGACCGGACCCAGGCCTGGATGCATAAGAGGGCTACGTCGTGAAGGACATCCTTCAAAAATTACCATTTTACTTTATAAGAGTGCGTGTTTTGGGGTAAAATTGAATAAAGTTTTTTTGGGGGGTCTTGTTTGATGTTTTGCTCTAAGCATCCAGCCACACTATGACGTAAGTGATGTCCTCATCGCAGTTACATCCAGATGAAGCAAGAGTTAGTTAACCTCACAGTTCTGCAATGGATCTCACCCCTGATCTCATCAGGGCCTTGGACTGAATAATATTGCACACTCCCTGTGATGCATCCTGCAACAAAACAGTCATTGTCAGTGTTTAATCACAGCATGAATGTTTAAGTTCTTCCCCTAAGCCCATCACCAAATGTTGGACTTTGTCCATGTGGAGACACGCCCAACTTGGAAGTAGTGTATTGGTAACATGTTGGCTTTATTTCGCCTCATTTTACAGCAAATGACCAGAAATTACTGTTTCACCTCCTGCTATGAAGATTAACGCAGCCTTTTTCAGTCTCTGCAGTCACACACTTCCTATGTGGAATAAATCAACTTCATACAATCAGAAATCAGAGTAGCAAGCAGGTTTTCAAGACCCTTTATTACGACTCAGATTTGATGTGTTTATTTGTCTGAGAAAAAAATACATACACCAACAGTTCAATACTAGCACAAACCTTTTATACATACACAGGTACATCTCAATGAATTGGAATAACTTTACCATTCACAAAATTAAACTAATATTCTATACATTCACTACACCACTACTTCTTTCTTGCTGTGATTAATTGTGATTAATTATTAGATAACTATGGACAAAATGTGATTAAATATTTTAATCAATTGACATCCCTAGTTCCAAGAAAGCAGATTACCCTCAATATTTTATAGATGGAAATGCCAAAAATAATAATATGAATGAGTCAGTTGAAACGTTCAATAGCTAATTTGAAAATAGATCCTATATTCCTTGTCAGTGGAGAAAGAAAATGAAAGTTTAGACAGTAATTCCTCAAAGAAGGTAATTCATGAGTAACATCAGTAACTTTTCATTTCAAACAGGTACATTCCAATCTTCAACACTGGAGACAAACATCAGTTTACGAACTACCGACCAGTCTCTTTATTGCCACAATTTTGTCAAATCATTTATAAGCTGGCCGCACGGTGGCATGAATGGGTAGCCTGTTGGCCTCGAAGTCAGGAGGTTCTGGGTTCGAATCTCAGTTGGGCATCTCTGTGTGGAGTTTGCATGTTTTTCCCGTGCGTGTGTGGATTTTATCCGGGTACTCTCACAATAGGTAAATTGGCGTCTCTAAATTGTCCATTAGAGTATGAATGTGAGTGTGAATGGTTGTATGTCTTTGTTAGTCTATATGTGCCCTGCGATTGACTGGCGACTAGTTCAGGGTGTACCCCGCCCGCCTCCTGCCCAAAGTCAGCTTGGATAGGCTCCTGCATACCCGTGACCCTAATGAGGATAAGCGGTATAGAAAATGATGGATGAAAAACAATGGATAAACTGCAGACAGCCGATACAGATTTAAACAAAAACAAAAACATTTCACCTTCAATGGCACTAATTTAAAAAAAAAGAGAGAAAATTATCAACGGTATAGAACAGAGAGTGTGCAGCTGCAGTATTTATGGATTTGACAAAAGTGTTTGATAAAATTATCACAATATCTTAACTAACAAACTACAACGGTATTAAATTAGAAGGTTACTTTTGAACTAGGTAATATGTAAAGCTAGGAACTTTAAATATATAGTGTGGTGTACCCCAGAGGTCAATATTGGGACCAAAACTGTTCACCCAATAGACATCTGTAAAAAAAACTACTGCATTTTGTTCTTGAGAAAGTACTCAAAAACTAATAAAAAAGTTACAAATTAAATGACTATACTTTGTTTGTTTATTTATTTCAAGCCACACACAACAGAAGGGGCCGTGTGGTGGTTGAGTGGTTAGCATGTTGGCCGCGCAGTCAGGAGATTTGGGTTTGAATCTCTGTTGGGTATCTCTGTGTGGAGTTTGCATGTTCTCCCCGTGCGTGCGTGGGATTTCTCCGGGTACTCCAATTTCCTCCCACGTTCCAAAAACATGCATGTTAGGTTAATTGGCCACCATAGGACCATAGGAGTGAATGTGATTGTGAATGGTTGTATGTCTGCCCTGCGATGGACTGGCGACCAGTCCAAGGTGTACCCCGCCTCCCCTCCAAAATCAGCTGGGATAGGCTCCAGCATACCTGCAACCCTAATGAGGATAAGCGGCAGTGAAGATGGATGGACACAAAACAGAACATAATTAAGACACACATATAGACAGAAAACAATTTGTCTCGAAAAGAAGTGGAAAGAAGACAAGACTGTACTAAAAAGATGGGAAAAATACATTTATGCGCAAACACAAGTAGACGACATCGACATCGACAGGGTGAGATACATTTCTAGGTGTCGTAATAGATGACAAAATGAGTTGGAAATCCCACATTATTATTATTATTATGCCACAATGCAACAATAACCTGCCACCCAAAAAACGTCATATAATTCTTCCCAACAAGAAAGTAGAACTATGACCTTGGGGGGGAAGTAATTCACTTTGTCAAAAACTTTCAGCATATTAGTATGTGGAATGGAATGTGGAACCAATTGAGAAAAAAACTCAGACAATGCACTAGAAGGAGTCATTTCAAGATACAGTGCCAGCAGTTGTTTACCAAGGACAAGGAAGAAGAATCCTCAACCACTGTTTACATACAACGCTATGTCTAGCCGCTCTTGCACTTGCTATTTCTTCATTTCTTAGGACTGCTTCAAGTATCACATTATCTGTACCTACTCAAGATTGAACTATGTTAACTTTTCCTCACTTGTTATTATACACTGTAAGTGTTATTGTTTATTAATAACACCTTACAACCTTCAGCCTCTATTGTAACACTTTGTTACACTGCATCATAATTTTCATGATTTGCATTTTGTATTCCTTTCAAAAAATGATGAACGGTACATGTCGACTAAAGGACGTGCACGTACAAAAATATTACCAATTGATTGAAAACAGAAAGGGGGTAGGATGAAATAAACTTGGTTTCTTCCCACTCCTTTTTTGGACGAGTGGAATTGTGAATATTGTACCCTCTGTGGATGCTTATGAATGAATAAAATGATGAAACCATCCCATTACCTGAGTGGTAAATGTCTTAATAGACTACGTCTTGCAGAAGTATGCAGTTAAAGAAAAAGACGTGGTGAAAAATGCGGAGGGCTCTGATTGGCTCTCACCGCAGTCGGCTGTGCCCTGATTGGTGCGTTGGTCACTTCCGCGTTGTAGTTCACCATTGTAGTCCTTTCTCACTAACGTGGGCTTGTTGAGTCTCTCTCCCTCACTTTGAGGTGGACGCGGGGAAAGAGAAGACCTGAGACGTTCGGCGTGATTTTTACACTTACGAGGACAGCATTCCGAGAGTTCCGAGGACTCTTTGGAGGAAGGTTTAATCCGCCCGAGAGAAAGGTGAGTCGGGGCTTTGCAGCCTCCAGAAATGGAATCCAAAAGATAAAACCAGACAGGACAGCGAGTAGACACGTTGACTTTATCGTCAAAATGTTTCATTGGTCAACTTTGGCGTCACGTGTTGCCCGCTGAAACCAGTCCAGCCTGCTCGGCGGACACTTTGGAGACACTTTGACTTGCAGCTAAAAAAAAAATTAAGAAGAAGGAGACAGCTAAGAAGTTTGGACCACAATGGCTGGTGTAAGTAATGTCCACATGAAAACCTTGGAGGACCTGACTTTGGACTCGGGCTATGGAGCGGGAGACTCCTGCAAATCCCTCAGCCTCTCCTCCTCCAAGTCAAACTCCCAGGCCGTCATGACGACCCCCCACCGGGGCAACTGGTGGTACTACTCGGGCTCTATGAACAGCAGGAACAACAGCTGGGACACGGTCAACACTGTCCTCCCTGAGGACCCAGAGGACATCTTCTCCAAGTGTCCTCGCCTGCCGGAACTGGAGGAGTTCCCCTGGGCAGAGGAGGATGTGGCCAGGATACTTCGGCAAGTGGCTGAAAGTGGCGTCACAAAGGGCGGGCACACACCTGTGTTCACTACGGAGGCCGTGAGGCGCTTGATCGCGCTCCTTCGCAGGGCTCTCATCCGCATCTCCAGGGAGGCTCAGCGGCTGAGCGTCATGCACTGTCGCTGTACCCGCTTTGAGGTGCAAAGCGCAATGAGGCTGGTGCTCAGCTGGGCACTGGCTGACTACTGTATCTCCGCCTCGGTCAAAGCCCTCTCCATGTACAGCATGAGCGCAGGGGAGATGCTGAGAAAGGGCAAGTCGGCCCGTTGTGGCCTGACCTTCTGTGTAGGACGTTTCTTCCGATGGATGGTAGACACTCGCGTTTCTGTGCGCATCCACGAGTACGCTGCGATATGCCTGACCGCCTGCATGGAAGCTCTGGTGGAAGAGATCGGAGCCCGTGTGCTCATGTGTGAGCGGGGTCATCTGGGGCCAGATGCGGGGTCAGCTTGTGTTCCAGTGAGTCCCGAGGCCTTGGAAGGAGTTGTCAACAATGACGCGGAGCTGTGGGGAGTCCTGCAACAGTACGAGCACCTGATCTGTGGGAAGAACGCCAGTGGTAAGTTCATCTATCCATTTTTTATAACCGCTCATTTGGCCTGATTTGGGTCACAGGTGAGCTGGAGCCTACCCCGGCGGACTTCAGGCGAGAGGTGGGGTACACCCTCAGTGTTTACAGACAAGGCATGTCATAATGTGTTTATGAGCGAGGGCAATCCAAATGTATATGTGAAGGGCCGCCATAAATAAATGAATGTATGACAAGGGCAGTCGAGCAGCAGTCCAAAATTATTTGTGACGGACTGCCACAAAAAATGAAGTATGGAAAACCTGGACTCATCGCCAGTCCATCCCGATGCACTTTCACACTTATTGACAATGTAGTGTCTAAAACTTGCATGTTTCTGGGATGTACCGGGGAATACCCATATAGACACGGCAATAACATGCATACTCCCATGCCCAAGGGCAATTCCAACCCTTCATCTCCTGACATTGAGGCCCACATGCTACCCATTTCAGTTTCAATGAGATGAATGGCAGCCTTCAGTCCAGTGCTCCTGCAATGATAGCATCCAACATTTGCGTAACTTTTCTCTTCAGAGTATTGTGCACCACTTTCCACTTCTTCACCTTCCAATACGTGATGTGGAAAACCTAATTTTGGGCCAGGCAGGGTACAATAGCAGCCCTTTGTGTTTGGCCATTTGATGGAGTTCCTTCTAATTTGTCCCGTCACAATTGGAACATAACAGCATGGAGCAACATGATGCAACAATGGAGGGTTTTTCTCTCATGGGAAATGTCCAGTCTTTGTCCTGAGTGGCTCAATTGATTATAGTTTCTCATGTCACACACACACGTGCTGCATAGGGTCATTTTTCATTCTTCCTTTATTTAACCAGACAAACCTCCTGACGTGTCTCCTAACGTAACATTTTGAGATGTTTAAGTCATTTTGCAGATCATTCCATGCAGAGGCTGCAGCCTACGGGAATTATGTCTTACCCAACTTTGTTCTGACTCGAAGACCAACCATCAGAGAATACTGTTGTTGATTTTTATGCATGTAGGTGCAGATTTAAGATGGTAGGAGCCCAGGAATGCATTTATAGATGAAGGTCAGCCAATGAGTCCACCTGCGAATATACAGGGATGGAAACTCAGTTGCAGTATACGATGCACAGTGATGAACATCGTTGCAGTAAAGCAGAGTGCTAAAGGTGTCTTGCTCTTTTAAAATTTGCTCTTAAAATGAGGTCCTCGTAATCCAGCAAAGGTAAGAAAGTGGCAGAAATTCAACACTTACTTGTATGAGCTGTATCTGTGTTGTGGTTTGACAGCAGGAGTGCATCGATTACAATTTTCTGGCCGATCAGTCTTTAAAAAGCCCGACTTTCTGATTCAGATATTGGCATCCGTCGATTTAAAAGAAAATAAATGAGAGCCTTCACCTTCCATTTTCCAAAGGTACTGAGTTTAAAACAGTAAACTATATCTGTTAAATAATACAAACTAGCTGCACATGAGACATATACAGTGAATTAAAGAAGTTTGGAAGTTTGTCCGAAATGTTAATTTATGAGGTGTGAATGCCCTTATTTTGAAGGTCAGAAGTATGTTGTGTGTGTTGAGAAGGTCTCTTGACGGTTGCTAAAGAGCTTATATGTGTACATAAATCAACATAGATTCTGCATCCATGGCCCCCGTCCCATATTTACACCGAACTTCCACGACATCAGCCGGCATTCAGAATCACTTAGGGGTAGCGTTGCTCTTTTCACTGCTCATAAGCGCTATGAATGCTATAAGAGCAAAAGTTTGGTTTCATATGTGACAAAGAGAGGGCTACTGCCCGTGCTGAATGCATTCACATTAAGACTAAAGAGCTAACTTTGCAGTGAACTTTCAGTTCTTTAGTTATTAATGTCAACTTTAGCCGTGTTGTACTGAGCTGACAGAGCAGGGCTTTTATCGAATTTGAAGAGGTTGGCTGAAGTCCTTCTCGGTTCTTTTTATCTGAGCATTTTGGGAGGTTATTCCCTGCAGATTTTAGCCAGTTGGCAAATCATGTGACCTTTGGGGTATTCACAATTGTATTGTTAATGATCATCTCTCTTGTGTTCTAATGAGAGTTCCCTACTCAATTATCTCACTTCTTTGTCAATAGACTTAGTTCTCCTTTTTTTGGTGCTTTTGGCAATCCGGTGCTCCGTTGACTTATAGTCTTTGTTTGCGGCCTACTATAGGCTCAGTGGAGCAGAGCTGTTTTTCATGCAGCACAATGGCCTTTTGTTGTGTGATCCTGCAGCTTAGCCCAACATAGAGGGAGTGAAAACAAATGATGGGGAAGGTGGGCATGTGAGCGCTCACATCTAAGTACACTTGCATACAGCACAAAGAGCTGGGAGATAAATGATCTTTACCCGTTGCTACAGGGGTGCAGTTAGGAGATGCTTCCAGTGTGTGACGAGAGCGCATACATGACGTGAGTAGGAAGGGGGTTAGTGCGATTCGCACTCTAATTGTTTAATTTAGTGGAAATAAACTCCTAAACACCGCGGTTGACTGGCGACCAGTCCAGGGTGTACCCCGCCTCTCGCCCAAAGCCAGCTGGGATAGGCTCCAGCATACCCCCGACCCTAATAAGGATAAGTGGCATAGAAAATGAATGAATAGACTCCTAAACTCCTAGTTCACACGCCACAAAATCTTTGTTTCATCTGTTTGGCCTGTAAGTAATTCAAACTATCAAGTGAGGTTTGTCTAATGCAAAATGCTTGAGTTGGAGCGAATTATTATATAAATATAATAAACTCAAGACCAACATCTGCCGCATCATTTAGTCAGATGTCTTTTGGTTGCGTTTACTTTTGGATTGGCCTATTTTTGTTGGTTCTGTCATCGGGTTTGAGAAACATACACGTCTGTCCATGCATGTTATAACAACAGACCATTATTCTGACCGCCCCGGCTTTTTATAGTCCCATGACTGAGTTCCGCTAGCCGCATGGCCTTCGACCACCTTGCCACCTGACACCCCACACCCTTACACACAAACCTTACCTCCACTTTCCCTTTCTTCTTCTGCTGCGGTCCCCAGTCTTAATTTATACAAGCAATTACCTACCCTTTGGCCTTCAAATTGATTGTTCTTTAATGGGAGGGTCGACGGTTGATCACTTGGAAGGCCGCATTCAGAAAAAACAAATCTCCTCCCTTTCTCTTGATTTCTCTTCATTTCTCCAACTCTGTTTTCAGGCACTCGCTCACATCTGGAACTCTTTAAGAAAGCAATGACTTCCACGGCTCCAATAACAATTCTGAAAACTCGCTTCTCTCTTGTGCTTATGCACATCTTTTGTATTCTTCGCTCGTGCATTTCACGTTTAGCTGTTAATGTCTTCTCGTATGCATGCAGTGCATTAGCGGAACTTGAACAGGATGTGCCGGGATCATAATCATTACTCATGCATACGCTTGTTACACACATGTCGACCATGAACTTGTTTAGTCTTCCTTTTATCTGCTTTCAAATGGCTCCACAGCACAGTTTGAACTTATTGCACAGCATCATTGTAGAGAGGAATCCCGTTAACATTCCGTTCCCCACACAAGTATGAAAGCACTAATGGGCATTTGAAAATTGAAGTAGCCTCACTAATGGGCAGTGGAGATAACGAATTATTAATCTTGCTGATTGTTATCATACTAATGTCTATTAAATTCCTTTTTGGCTGTTTGACTTTAGCCGTACCATGTGTAGTTTGAAACAATAGTCTCTTTGCTATTTTTATGCAATATTTTCCTTTGTTAACTGGTGCTCCAAATGCTCACTATTAATGCCGCTTTTCAAATAAAAATCAGAAAAACAAAACACTGTCATTGTTCTTGCAATTGTATGCCACTACCCATGCTTTTCTGTCTTTCTGACAGTTCTGTGCACCAGATTTTTGCAGTCCATTTTATTGCAAACTTTTGAAAGTTCAACTAGCCTTACAGTGTCACATGCCGTGCCTCCCTCTACCATAAGTCAGTTCCCCACCTGTAGGAGGCTTGGAGGTGTACACAAAGCCGGAGACCTCACTGAAATGGAGTATTCCGATTGACCTGGATAAATAAACTTTGATTTGTTTCATCCCTAACAAAATATCATTTTGTTCCAGCCCAAAAAGTATTACAAAAACATAGAGTAATGGATCGGGGCTGCAAGATAGCTGTGTATATGTCTTGCTGGTCAGTATTTTCCAAGCTATGTATTTAACCCAGAAGGCGGCGTGGGAACGGTGGCGAGGAAGATGCAGGGAGAACAGCCCGCCACTGTGGTCACACAGATGGAGAAACCAGCACTCTGAAAATACACTGCCCTGCTCTGCACATCTGGAATCATGATCATATGCCGTTTTGGAAAACATATCATGGCATCAGCATCATGGTGACATAGGCATTGCATGATGCATGTGTGTCCAACATGCTTCAAATTTGCCAGAGCATTAACAGTAAGGTGTTATTTGGCTTGTTCAGGTGGCAAGTCATATACTGTACTGTAGCTTTAATGCATTAAGAAGTTCCATCCATTTTCTTCCGCTTATCCGAGGTCGGGTCGCGGGGGCAGCAGCCTAAGCAGGGAAGCCCAGACGTCCCTCTCCTCGGCCACTTCGTTCAGCTCTTCCCGGCGGATGTCGAGGCGTTCCCAGGCCAGCTGAAAGACTGGCATTAGGACGTTAATTCTCCTAAAATGCTGTACTTTGTCAGTGCACATTGTGTGCTGGTGTGCATATTTGTTGCAGTGCGCTCATCTGTGAGTACATAAATGTGTAAGTTCAGACTATTCTTGGAAGACTATGAACGCACATGACACTGATTTAAGGAAGTGTCTTTAATTCACCTTTCGTTCTTAATATTTTTGTGAGGTAATTGTATATGCCTTGATGTGCATCTTGTCTTCCTCTGCCCTCTTGGAAATCTTCATTTTGATAAATCTAGGCTCCTCCCATCACATTACAGCTGGATTAATCATGGTTTACAACAGAGTTTACAGTAAATCACAACTAGGGCGGAAGAAAATGACGATCAGGATGACATACTCACACAAAGGCAATGGACGCAAATAGGGGAACAGAAATAGTGGCAGCGGTCATGAGGTCTTCCTTAGATATACATCTTGATTAAGCCTTTCATGACAAATTCTTGGATGACATTGAACTGGGTTTCATTCTGTGCAGCCCACATTGGTTTTGGTCTTCCTTTTCTTGTTTAAATTGGAAACTGTGCACTAGTGTGCTTTACCACAGCGTCCTGGCTATTGCTCTTTAGGCAATCTGTCCAGTACCATGGAATGGATTTGCAGCCTGGGTAGCTAATAGGGAAAATGAGGATTAAAATCAGACACCCAGGGAGTGCGCCACAGACTGCAATGCCACATGCACCTGTGTTGTCATCTGGATTAGTCATAACTCTGTAAAGTAATGCTGGACACACAAAACCACTGTGTGTCAAAGTTTAGTTGTCATGTTTATTGGCAATGGACAAGGATTTCTTTACAGAAAATTTGACTAAAGGCTGAAGAGAAAGTGTTTTACAGATGCGTTATGCTGGTGCTTGTGGTTCAGAAAGACATAATCACCGACACAATTTCAATTCCAATGGTGCTAGTAATGTAAGATATTCCTATTTTGTATACACAATTAGACAGTAAGTGGTGAATAGGTATTTTATGTGTGTTGGGAATTTCTTTTGACGGTTAAGGCAAGCTGGGTGCTACTTGGCCCGCCTCTTTATTTTACTCAGAACTTTCACGGCGTCAGGGGGCATCGTGAAACACTCGTTTGCATTAATTAGGTGTAAAGCGCAATACAACGTACTCACATACAGGTTACTTCCCCACACAAACTTTACTTCTGCTCACGACGACAGCATTGTCCATCCCTCGTACAGGAAATGCACCTCTTATTTGGATCTTAATACCAGTTGCCACCAGTCTTCTTCATCTTTGTTGTCTTTAACGTGAATCAATGCACACAGCATTATCTAAGAACACTAAGTAACAATGGAGCTGTCTATTACCTTTTCAGTCCAGGCAGGCTGGTCTCTAATGGACAAAGACATTCAGCATTCAGCCATTATGGCTCAACATTAGGAAAAAAGTATGTCTGGCCTTTATACATTTATCTGATTGTGTCTATTTAATTACCAAGATAGTCAGACATAACCGACATAAACAAAACGCACTCAAATATAAAAACGGTCATTACTATTCATCTTCCAGCGACACCCAGTTATTTTCCTCAAATGGCTTCATCAGTTACCGTGAGTGCGGGTTACATGGTGAGGATTTGCACGCTTCACTTTTATGGCAACAATCATCAAAACATACAGTTCACAGAAAAAAGGCAACACAGCGTTAACATTTTAACCACCTGGCATTTTCTCTCCCCCTCTTAACGAAAAAAAAAATCTGTCAGTCATCGCAGTTTTATAGCCCTTAACATAGCTGCTTCTTCGCATGTGTGCTTCTAGAAAATCTGAAGTCAGTTATGGTCAATGCACAACCCGTTACCTATACAAACAGATCATTTGATCAGACACGAGGGAAGCGGTGGGGTGGTAAGGGGGCAGTGTGTAGTTTAAGTGGAAACATATTTGTCTCACAAAGAACTGGATGTAATAACCCTCTGCTGTGCACTCTCGTGAAATCTGCTGGAGTTATCTGCTGTACATTTAAAATTATTCATGTTTGTATGTTTTGTTTTTACTGCAGTTTTCGTAGATTTTATTTAAACATTTTATTGACATTTTTTAAAATGTGGGCTTTGTGGGTTTGTAAGCATCTTATCAAAGAAAGCTAAACAAAGAAAGTCATCACCCCCATCCTATCTACAGTAATAGCGCCACAGTTTATCAGGCAAGTGTGCAAAGTGATTAAGTTCCCATTTAGCTTTTTGTTTATTTTCCATTCTCTGGAAGAGGCAGCTTTTGTGATGCTGATAGAGACTTTTTTTGTCCAGCGGAGTCAGAGAGGCAGTGTGCTGATGCTGAGGAAAATAAAACAAAAAGTGAACACGTGTGCTTGTGTAGCAGCACTGTTCTACACATGGCCCACTTATTTTGTCAACCCATTACATACAATAACATTCATTAGCATTATGTACATACACATGTGATGATCACAGTGGATTGCGCATTCTACATGTAAACAAGAGCAATGCAGCTTGATTTGAGTCAACATATCAGACAAACAGAGACATGTGCACATTTAGATAACTAATCACACAAATACAGCGCTTGGGTAGACTAACAAATTCTGTCGTGGTAAACAGTGGAAGACAAGCATGCTTTTCCTTTGTTATGATTTGTTATGATCTGCCTTTGGAGCAAACAAACTTTTCTCCCAGTTAAAAAGGATCTTGCAACATCACTGTAAAAAGAAAAGGACTAGATCATTCCTGATTCGTGATCATATGTATACTGTAGTATTTTTAGGTTTGGGGAGAAGAGCTAGGTATAGGAAGCAATTTTTTTGTGCCAGAATTATTCTGTGGAATAATTTCATGTTGCAGCAATAGTTTGTTTACATGTAGATTAGAGGCAATTTCTTCACCATCCCAAAAATGAATAAAATGGAGGTAAAATACCATCAAGCATGATGGAAAATTCGAAGAGGCTTACACCTGGACTTGTTAGTAAATGTGCCAGTCGGCAAAGTGCCCAGTATGTCGCGTTTATTGTTGTCATGTGTTTGTATGTGTGTGTTTAAGTCAACACTTCCTGTGCATGCTTTTACTTGGATGCCATGCTGATGCTGTGGTATGTTTCACTGATGACATCTGATCTTTGCAAAGCGATATATAAAAACCTTTATGCTTCTGGGTGCATTTTGCATTAATCTTGTGGGTGTTGGATATGCCACTCTTGGCAGTTGGGTTTAGCTCTGTTATCCAGTCGTAAAAGGTGATACCTTTTCCTAGATATCACAAAATGTCTTTTTTATTAACTTTATTCTGACCTGAACACACAAAAGCAATGCAATTCCAACACCATATATGTGTCACAAGTTTCTTGTCTGTTCAGCCTCAGAATGGGACTTCCTTATTGTGGCTACCGCGACATGCATTCAAGGGCACTTCGAACATCACAACATTACCTCTTTATTATGTGTGTTATGTGTGGTCTAAATAAACAGAAAGACAAATAAAAAAGAAGTGGATAATCTTATTAATCTCTTAGTAACTATATACTTGGGAAACTTAGAAAGGTAACTCAAAACATGTGAATTCGGCTAAATTACTTGATGTCTTTGAACGCAACTCCTCATTGCTCATAACAGCAAGATGAAAGTGTGATTGAACTGTTGTGCTGCTATTTAAAAAACTAGCGTTACCTAAAAAGATGTTCAGGCCCGTGTGCTATCTAGTTCATTTGGAGCTGTTAGTGGTTAATGCATACAAATTTATATAATTTTGTCCTTTTATATTTCTTTCAATAAAATAAGGTAAATATGTGCATATTTCAGACATAGTTGAAAATGGTAATTAATCGTTAGTAATTTGAACTGATTAATCTGATTTAAAAAATGTTAATCATTTGACAGCCCCATTAATAAATGATTTCTCTTTTGTGGTTGACTATGGCCTATTATTAGTCTAGAAATATTGAAAGACAAGTTTTAAATGTAGTATTACTGTCAGTAAAGTTATGAGACATTAGATTACATTTCACATTGCATGAAGACTAGCTACTGATCCAGCAAAGTCGAACCGACATGGTTGAGATTGTGAAAAAAAAGGTTCTTCTCCTATTCCGTGAGGAAGTGGTAAATTTTTGGATTCCTTGTCCTTCTTCCACACTCTGTTTGGAACCCTTTTAAAGGTAAAAAGAACAAACAAAAACAACTAGTTAGCTCTGTAACTTGCTATGCTAGTGGCGGCCGTCTCGCAGTGATCTTGTAGTCTGCACAATGTGATGTAAACAAAGAATAACAGAAGTGTAAAAGTGACTATTGGGCTGTTAGTTCATGCCTACGGGGGTGTAATAATGTTAAAACCAGAATTTAGAACGTCATAAACAGCTTTTTTATGGTCAAACTATGAAAATATTTTATGTATTAATATTGAATCCTACTTTGCGAAAATTCACTTGGTCTGGAACCAATTAACTGCGCTTAACGAAAGATTTATAGACTTATATTCCACAGATTCCGATGGGCTTGTTTATGTTAAAGTGGGCTACTTCTTGTGTTAATTTTGCACAATTAAGCAGTTTGAAGTAGGTCTCCACATGCACGCTTCACTTTTGTTATTTGAATTATGTTGTTGTAACTTGTAAAAGTTTATAAGCAGTGTAATGTTTTGTGCCTCCAGACTACTTTTATTCACTAGAAGAGGAGGCAGCCGACCCCTGTACTGCAGTATATTATACAATACTACATGTGTCAAACCTGTGCCATGGAGGGCCGGGACACTGCAGGATTTCTCCACAACCCCTCCAGCAGATGCTTTCATTGATGAGCTTCTTTCCTCTAATTGAAGGAAGAGTTGATCATTAAGCTCACCTGCTGTAGTGACCGGCTGAAAAGAAAACCTGCAGGGTCTCGTTCCTCCATGGCATGAGTTTGCAATAAAGCTTTTCAGGCCATTGTAAAGATGTTATGAACATACGCCTTGTCAATGCAGTGGCATTTATTAGCTCGTCAACAGTTACAATAAAATACATTTTAGTCGTCTGCAACCACACATTTCTAGTTTTTTTTCTATGTATTTTTCTGGGTTTTTTTTCAAGACGATGTCGATAACTTTCTTGTTCTCCAAACCTTGGAGAACTTGGGGATGCCCGGTGTTATGACAAGGGGGGTGTGGGGCTACCACGAACACTTTACATTATTACCATATTTTTTCTGCAGGGGGCGATGAAAATCATTTTATCTCCAAAAGGGGGATGCTGCAAAAAAAAGTTTGGGAACCACTGTCCAAACCGATACCGATAATTTGGAACAATTACTTTGGAATGGCATTTGGAACTAGCATGGAAAATGTCTCTGAAACAGTAAATGTTTGTTTGCAGGTGAGCTCATGGGACGTTTTGACAGGTCGAAAAAACAGGAGAAAAAAGATCTGCTTGATTTGTTTACCAGCACAATACTGATAATCTTGCCTGGAGCGTTTTTAAAATTATTGGGGCTATTTTGAATGTTACCGGATTTATCGGTACGACTTCATTCCTCATATCAGCCCGATAACTATGGGTCAACAATTATTAGACAACCCCTAGTTATTAATGTCCAAATACATTTGTAAAATGTAGACACAATTTTATCAGAGTTGAAGAGTTTAGATTGGATCACCCTGCATGCATACTAATGCCAGCCCTGGCACAAGGTGACATTCCGTATGAAGATAGTGTTGCCTTGATAAAGACATTGAAAACATATTTCTCCCACAACATTGCAACTTTGAAATGCAACATTGTCAATCAAACATCCATCCATCCATTTTCCACCGCTTATCCGGGTCCGGGTCGCGGGGGCAGCAGCTTCAGTAGGGAAGTCCAGACTTCCCGGTCCCCAGCGACCTCTTCCAGCTCCATCGGGAGGACACCAAGGCGTTCCCAGGCCAGCTGTGAGACATAGTCCCTCCAGCGTGTCCTAGGTCTTCCCGGGGGCCTTCTCCCGACTGGGCATGCCCGAAACACCTCACCAGGGAGGCGCCCGGGAGGCATCCGGACTAGATGCCCGAGCCACCTCAACTGGCTCCTCTCGATGTGAAGGAGCAGCGGCTCTACTCTGAGCTCCTCCCGGATGGCCGAGCTCCTCACCCTATCTCTTAGGGTGAGTCCAGCCACCCTACGAAGGAAACTCATTTCCGCCGCTTGTATCCGCGATCTCATTCTTTCGGTCATGACCCATAACTCATGACCATAGGTGAGGGTGGGAACGTAGATCGATCGGTAAACAGAGAGCTTTGCCTTCCGGCTCAGCTCTCTCTTCACCACGACGGTCCGGTACAGCGACCGCATTACTGCAGATGCTGCACCGATCCGTCTGTCGATCTCACGCTCCAACCTTCCCTCACTCGTGAACAAGAACCCGAGATACTTGAACTCCTCCACCTGAGGCAAGACCTCACTCCCAACCCGGAGGGTACAGTCCACCCGTTTCCGACTGAGAACCATGGCCTCGGATTTGGAGGTGCTGAGTCTCATCCCAGAAGCTTCACACTCAGCTGCAAACCGCTCCAGTAAACGCTGAAGGTCACAGCCTGATGAGGCCATAAGGACCACATCGTCTGCAAATAGCAGAGACGAGATCCTAAGGTCACCAAGCTGGACTCCCTCAACACCTTGACTGCGCCTAGAAATTCTGTCCATGAAGATTATGAACAGAATCGGTGACAAAGGGCAGCCTTGGCGGAGGTCAACGTTCACCGGAAACAAGCTCGACTTACTGCTGGCAATGCGAACCAGGCTCCTGCTTCGATTGTACAAGGACCGAATGGCACGTAGAAGCGGGCCATCAATCCCGTACTCCCGGAGCACCCCCCACAGGACACCACGAGGGACACGGTCGAATGCCTTTTCCAGGTCTACAATGAACATGTAGACCGGTTGGGCAAACTCCAACATACCCTCGAGTACTCTTGCAAGGGTGTAGAGCTGGTCCAGTGTTCCGCGACCAGGATGAAAACCACATTGCAGCTCCAGTAACCGAGGTTCGACTAACGGTCGTGCCCTTCTCTCCAGCACCCTGGAGTAGACTTTCCCAGGAAGGCTGAGGAGTGTGATCCCCCCATAGTTGGAACACACCCTTTGGTCACTATTTTTAAAAATGGGGACCACCACCCCGGTCTGCCAGTCCAGAGGTACTGTTCATGACTTCCATGCAATGTTGTAGAGGCGTGTCAACCAACACAGTCCTCCAACATCCAGAGCCAGAGTCAATCAAACATATGCATGGTAACTGTGATTCAAATATTATTTCATCTCTTTTTGAACACCCATGGCTTCTCTTTTACTCTAATTATAAACCCTAGAATGTGTTTGTTTTGAGAATGCAGCTCCACCAGTCAAGGCTATGTGATTTATTTGAATCTGTTTTTGACACAAGGTTTTTATCAAACTGCGGGTGGATAGCCAAACCACATTGGGCTGAAGTCACTCACATAGTTTCTCCTGTTATGCTCTCGCACCTGGTCATTCTCAACATCTGAACTCATGCCAGACTCCACCATAATCCTGTACATGTGCTGCACTGCAAACACGTAAACATCCCTTAGAAACATCACCTGTTGGGTCAAGGTCAATGAGAAAGACACATGATAATTAAAAGAGCCACAGCACCACACATGGCACAATTAGGCCAAAACCCTGTACAGTAAAACTTTCATGAATTCCGTTGTGGTTATTGGAGGGAAGGAGCACATTTAGAGAGCTTGGCCATATGGGGAACACATGTGGGCACAGCAAAACATACATGACAGCCTGGGCCAAAGCCTCACGTCTTTCTGCTGATGTGATCTGCGCTAAACAACCATCACATGAGCTCCTTCCTGACAGAGAAATAAATACGTATCCCTTAGGATGATCAGGGGTGATCATAGTTTGTCAGCAAGATCAAGTATGTTGTAACAGAAGTATGACGTGAATAATCTTATTACAATAATGTTGTGATTTATAGGATGATTTTAGGTGTGCGTTTTTCTGACTTTAAATTAGGGCTTTTTATTTCGTCCTCTTTGTGCTTTGTTTATGACTGACTACCCTCTTACTTAACTTTATGATTGTACAGTAAATGGTTACATTTGTGGGCTTTACTTCTGTGTCTTACATGTGTCCAAGTTTTTGTATTCCGCCCCTCCAGGCCCTTGGGCTGTCTTTTCGTTTTTTTTTCAGAGATGGTGGCCACATTTCTGATCCATCCTTGAGATAATCTGCCCATTGAGCTGTGGAGCAGATCTTGAAAAGGGCTTGGCAAACAACTACGTGCTGGAATTTCACACAGTTGAAAGGATGCCTTGTGTGCGGTTGTTGAGTGAACAGTAATTTATCTTGTCGCATTTCTTGTCCGACAGATAAATCTTTGTAAAGATGGACCTTTTTTTAAGATGATCACTTCTTATTTTGCCAATCTCAGACAGGGTAGACTAGGCGGTGGGCCTCGTGTCTCTTAGTATCTCAGATTACGTTGCGCCAGCAGTGCGGCTGTGCAGGCAAGTCCAGAGGAAGTTAGTCAGACGGCAGTTAAACTCAGAACGGCTTAAGCTCACCGCAGTACTTCTCTCCACCTCCACCTGCAGGATAAAGCAATTGTCATCTTCTGAAAACGCATTCATTACATTACTCTACATTAGGGAGATGGAGTATGAATTATTGGAAAAAAAATTTCATCCAATGCCTGTAGGCGCATGTGTGGCTCATGTTAGGTTTATTACATGCATGCTCGTTATTTTCCAGCTGTTTGACATGAGTCAGTGTGTACATTAGACATACTGACACATGTGTGAACTGTAAGTGGCTGGACCTAGTGGTGCTGTTAGTAGGTGTTGTATGGGAACTAGTTATGTGTTGACTTAGAAAGGAGGAAGTAAATACAAGTTGAGCACGAAACGTCCCAATTTTCTGTCGCTACGCATGCGTAAAAACAATTCCAACCGTTGTTCATAATTATTAGTGTGTTTTTGGCAAGTTCCCCATTAGAGTAGCAACAGAAGGTGCCTTTCAGATATCCACACTGGTGTGTCAGTATAATAATGTGTATGTGTGTGTGTTAGGGTTTGGGGGGGTGAGGTTAAGGGGGCAGATGTATCAGGATTGAATGGTGGTTGAAGGGAAGGGGGGTCAGGTTGGAGGCCATAAATACTTCAACGCCCACCCAGTTGGCCAACTAAGACCCACACAAGCTCAGAGTGCGTCCGGTGCATATATTTACTGGTTTAGTATAAACATTTCAGCAGTATTAGTAGGTCTTTGTTTTGACACAGTAGTCAGCAGAAGGGATCCAAAGTACTGAGGAAGCACAAAGGGGCTTGCAGGGCGAGAGACTAACCTGCAATTGAAAACTTCAGGAGACGCCTTGATGTATCAGTGAATATGTTGTGGATTCTGAGTAGACCAAGATAGCAGCACGATCATTCACAAACAAGACACTGAGATAGAGGCACGGGCAGATAAGTGACAGACACAAATGGAAAGGAATTTTAGCTGTCACTACTATCCGCATTTGAGAGGATCAGGATGCAGGTGTGGCAATCACTGTTTCTCGACATCAATAAAGTCTGATGTTTGTGACAAAGAGGAACGGGGATACTACCATCCCTGACGTCCGTGATTCCTGTATTGATAGTTCTCGAGTCACCTGTGCTATGACAAAACTTTAGTGGGTATTTTAACGTTTGTGTGGATCTTGTGGAAACATTTCCATTCACTTTCCCCTCCTGTTTATTTTTCCTCGCTCTTTCGTCCTTGTGTGCCCTAGGTCTTTTGAACCCGTGCCTGGAAATGCCGTCATCATCTCCTGCAGACGTCACACTTGGCTAGTATGCACTTAACTTCATGGACTGTATCTACTCAATGCAGTATGGCCTTTTCACTTGCTTCCCCCACTTTAATTCATCCATTTTCAGTTCATGTAGTCATTCCATTACTCGTGGGCTTGGTCGACATGAATGAATACCACAGCCGATGCAAAGCTTCTGCAAATGTATTTAAAACAATACACAAGCTCTTCATGTGTCGCAGAATCAGTTGCCAAGTTCTTTTCCAAGCGGAGAAGTAGATGAGAAGGGTTTCTAGTTTTGACCTTGCATGTTTTTCTCAGAAAAGAATCCCTAAAAAATATATTGTATTCAAAAAGCTGAAAGAAAAGCTCAGATTTTAAAAGAGGCATAGAGTAAAGCTGTCAACCTGCCTTGTGGTTCTTGGCTGTTGCACTTCTGCTTTTGAAGGGTGTTATTACACCAACCACTGTTGGAAGCTACACAGCGAGGTCAGGGGTTTGTTGGGTTTTGCAACAAGGTCATGTCTACACATGTAGGGCCCTATAAAATTATTTCATTTTTTTTTCAAATTCCATTTTTTACCTTTTAATTTTTTACATTTTACACTTTTATTTTTACCAGCAGAGTGTGTGCTTTTTAGGTTAGTGAATCAAATGTCTGTTAAATAAATACAAAAATCTTTACATTTATTGATGCAATTTTGCCCAGTTTTTGAGAAATGGATTTAGCTTGGCTAACCTTTCAAATAGGATGTCGACCTTTGCACATATTACTACAAAACATTCAACAAACTGTAATGCCCGAGCCTGTGAAGAAGATGCCACCTATGCAATTCCAACTGCATATTTAAGATATTTTAGTTATGATAAACTTTGTATTACTTTTTTATGTCTCACTAGCATCCTAAAATAACATAACCCCGCAAGATTTCATTGACGCTCCTTCAGAGGGGGTTGCACCAACTTCTGCGGGTGTTTATCGCCGTTTCAACATGTTTGGTTCGGGAGGGGTCGTAATGTGTTTGTAATGAGAGTTCGCCAAGATTGAGCCGTCTGCCGGGGAAATACCCACACAAACTTTCCTTCTGGTCACAACATTTCATTCACATGATGTCAATTTCCGAGTTTAACGGTAAATTCCATTTTTATTGGCTAGTTCCACAATTCCATCTGCGATTCCGTTAACGCAGAAATCATAGGGCCTTATATAAGCAGTTTGTATACCATCTCTAACTACTTTGTTTTTATGTTTGCAATATTAATTACTGTTTCAGTCCCAGTCTTCTATGTGTTTTCCTCCTCTCCCTTCTGCTTTCTATATCATGTCCATCTCTACACTCATCTTGGTGCACTCTGCCAGGCCTCTACTGGCCGAGACTCATCCAGAGACTTCCGGTGCAGGGCTGCTGCTGCTGCATGGAATACAGCTCTCACAGCTGGGAAAGGCATCACGATCTACAAACACTGACTGATTTTGGATACACACTATAATCTTTGGCTAGGTGTCATGACTACAGCTGCATGACCTATTTCAACATTTTACCAAGAACAGTTAATTGTCAACTTGCACTTAAAAAGAAAAACTCCTACATTATAGAGAGTAAAAGGACAAAAGTCATTTAAAGGTAGGGAAACTGTGTATTTTTGTGTCTTATGATTTTCTCTTGACTCTTGGCAGGCACTTGAATGGGATCCCATGAGCCTCTGCCCTTCTCTATGCTCAGCCCTTCGTGGTCACATGGTTTCCTGAGCAGTCAAGAAAGACCAGTTGTTTGTCTTGGAAAGTTAGAAGAGCAGGAATAAAAAAAAAAAAAAAAAAAACGTACTGTGCACTGTCAGGCCGATTATGCCTACAAAAGACGTCACCATCACACCTAGACAAAGCCAACAGTGGGAAAAAAATAAAAACACACTTGCCACTCAGGATCCGTGTGAATGTGTGCGAGAATAGTCCTGTGACACATACACACACATTCCTATTAAAAACCTACACACCCACACACACCACTCCTTTAAAGGGTATCTGCAGGGCTGTCTGGTCCCTCTGGGAAGGGTGATCATTTGTGTCTTTAAGTGTGGTCAGGATGTGGCTAACACCTTTCTCAGGCGTTCATTTACAATTAATATATTACGTACATGAGTGGGCTTACCATTCAGTGTGTCTGTATACTAAATGTATGTTTTTGTATTCTCAATTGTAACACAGTCAAGTTCAAGTGGTGTGGGGCCATGATGTATCAGTACTATTTTGTCAGGATCGGTTGAATGATTTTTGTACAGGGTGGGCTTGGCAATATACAGTGTGGACCTTTTAAAATGAATGCGCACTATAGGTCTGTGTGCGATTTACTGTCTTTTTGGAAGAGCGTATGTTCTCTCAGCAATTATTTAACCATTGTGGCTTTGGAGAGCTTTGTGGAGAAAACAGTTGAATAGTTGAGTGAGTCTTCTTGCATTTTCAACACAAACACACATTTTTTTCACCACGCGACATTTTGTATAAATCACAAAGCGATCTATTTAATCAGTTTCATTTATTCAAATGATCTGGCTTTGAGCAGGAACGGAGACTGTATTGCTGAAGGTGATATGTCGTGTCATCCTCCTTGACTGTCTTTTTCCATCTGCTGTTGGAATATTGAGTGGGTGGTCCACAGAGACGGAAAAGCCCCACTAAGCACACTATGGATCTTAGATAGAAACAAACAGGGAACTCTAAATCTGTCTAAAGTTTCTGCAATGGCCTTATAAAGCATTTAACAAACACTGAGTCAAGTTTGCTTTAGCATTTGGAAGGTGCTGACAGCTGGGAACACAGCAACAAACAGCCCTTGTACGCACACACACATACACACACACATACAGACACGCACACACACACACACACACACAGATGCACTTCCCTCAGTTGTGTTTGTGCTGCAGCCACGCTCAGGCTGTGGAATGTGTAGGCAGGTGTCCCCAGCAGACAATGTATATTTGGTATTTATTTACATGTTTTACAGCACAGTTTGTGTTAGGAATAGTTTGGAGTCAACATGACAGGTACCAGGCTTTTTCCCACCCAAACTGAGACTAACTATTGTTGAATATTTGCTATCATTAGCTTATTGTAAACCTTGCGGAAGTCAATGCACTCAGCAGTATCCATCAGACATGAGGTTTTTGAGAACCATCTCTTCATGCAAAGTCAGCAGGTATCTTTACCCGGAAGGCTATTAACATCCTCGTAATACATTTTCACTGGTGGACACTGCTCTCCTTTGTATCTTTGTTTGTTCAGTGTTAGGTCTTCCTTCTCTCCTATTGTGCTTTGCAATCACTTCAAGACGGTCACATCGTTTCCACAGGAAGCTCATTGAGGGGACGCAGATAACTTTTCCAGTGTGGTGCCTGTGTTTTTCAGGAAGATCTGTGTGAAATTGTTCTAACTAAGGCAGGGCTCCAGACTAACCTTTTTTTTTTAAATGTTAGGAGCACATACAGAAAACGTAGGGGCACACACCGAAATTGACTTGCAAATTAAATATTCCCATTTTCTCTCCTTTTCACTGTATTACGGATAAATACGATATATGCTATAGTTTGTGGAAGGCCTCTTCGGTGGCCTCATACACACCATTAAAATGAAATGTTATGACTGTTCACATATACTTTTAAAAGCCCATAGTTTTTACATGTCTGTTGTGGTCCTTTATCGCCACATATTTGTGTTCTCCCAGACAAAGTCAGAGTTTCGTATATCCTTGTCGATGCTGCCACAGATAGACTTAAATTTTCCCATTCAGCGTTTTTTCCAAATGATGATTTTGTGTGTGAACGCATAAAGGTGAGCTCTGACAACTTTATTATGTCTACAAATTCCAGACTCGTACCAATCATCAATCTGTATTCATTTTGTGGTTTTAATATAATAAATGTATAATAGCGTTTAAAAAATGTATTACATTTAAAGGGCAACTTTCTGTTCAACCATTACTGGTGTACATCCCTTATACCTTTCAGTATCATGAGGAAGCTAGGGACTAATCCAGTCGATGTTGGGAGAGAGGCAGGTTAACCCCCAGTCAAAAACAGGGCTGACACAGAGACACACAACCATTCACTGCTACTGATGGTCTCCTGAGTATGTGTGCTGGGTGAGACAATGGGGCTTTGTTAGTACATGTGATTGGTTGAAGAAATCAACACATGGCCACCCATTTCCTCAGAATGGGCTACCATAAATGTGTTCTGCTGTGTGAGGGTTTTGATGGTTTTACAGGCAGGGTGGGGCAAAACTACTTAGAGCACAGTGCTTTTTAGCAGATCCTTTGGACATGTGGACAAACCCACTTGTGTTGCGTGTGAGTGGACTTGCACAGGGTGTGCAAGCAGGTCAGGGGTGAGCTGTATAACACTTGGGGTGTCAGATGGCTAAAGAGGTGAGCCATCCTGAAACGCCTTCCCTGCACCTTCCCTAGACACACCCAGGTCATACATCCACTTTTAGAGTTCTAAGCTGCTGTCATCTTTTATACCGGCACTGGGTCAACTAATTGGTGCATTGGATGACACCTCAGTGACTGATAAGGTTTAAGGTTGGGTGGTCCATTGATTTATAACTAGTATGCTCTCTCTTACATGTGTTTCATCTCTGGCATTGATTTCCAGAAAAACGGTCTTGCCCTTCCAATCCAACTAACCAATGTTACGACTTGGGTTCGTCCCATAGCATTGTCTTTTTAATAGTGCATTATATTATTGTTAACAATGGCACTAAACGGGTATGTGGGGCAGATATGGACACTTTTGTTGTAGTGCACAAAGAAGATTTTTAAACAAAGGCTTGTCCATTTGTGTGTTTTTAGTATGCAAAGTGGCTTTAGGAGTTGGGTGATCTTGATGTAAAATAAGAAGACTACATTCATCATAGTTGTGTAAATATGACAGCTATTTTTCCACTTTGGAGGGAAACTGATAATTATTTTGAGAGGTGAGCTGGAAAAAATCAGGAAAAGTATGAAAAAGTGAGTGAACCTCCAGTCCTATTCATAATCTTTTGACTATCCCCCACCAACCCTAGTAACCATCGTTTCTTTTCCTCATTTGACTCACTGTGTACTGCGTCATGCTCTCTACGGTGCCTAAACCGGAACGTTAATCATCAGAAAGCTGCTTTAGATTTGCAGCAGTGATTTTGGATTGCAGTTCTTTGAAACGTCAAACTCTAGGTCTCCTGTGTAAAAGTGCTCATTGGGTTGTGGGAACTGAAGCACAGAGCAACCAAGTTTATTGCCACATATGAAAATTGAATCAGATTGATTCTTTCAGTTGATGCCGGCAATGGGGTTGCCTGGGTGAGGACGTAAAGAGCATGTGTTAATTTGCCTCTTTTAACATGTGTGCCAATACTCAACTGTATTGGACTGCGAGAGAACTGAAGTGCTCCAATGAGCTGCTCTTCAGCTGATCAAGCAGAGGGGTTGATCAATGACAGAATGAGAGCAATGTCTGCAAACTCTCAACCACTCTCAAACACAGATTAAGACAGCCCACATTGAATTACTCAAATAGAGCTGGTGTGGAACTTGTTCTTAAAAGGTCTCTGTTTAAAATGGTTAATTGGACTCATTACGGTCTTTGAGAGACCTTGTAAAAATCTGTTCTTTCATGTAAGCCATCTATTGTTATCATTAGATTGACTTTTTTGCTGAGTTTATTTTTGTGTAATGCATGTTTTGGCAGACTTTTGGATGGTGACGTCATCTTAGCGGTAAAAGTGGATTCTCTTATGGGAGGGTGGATTTGAGGTTGCATGTGTATGTGCTTTCGTTATTGCAGGGAGGTTGTAATAGCCACCATACGTTGTCATTAGAGGAAACAAAGTCAGTCTTTGTTTTGATGTATATTTTTATCCCGGAGTACCGGACAATAAGCTATAAATGAAACCTATAAAACTATATCTTCCAGTCATGGTTCTGTCCCTTTGCTGCACGCGATGGGAAGTGGCATCGCATATGGAAAACTTCAGAATAAGACCAGATAGACACAGGCACCATGGTTGGCATGGAATGTAAACTATATAAAACTGGATTAGAAAGAAAAAGAGTGGGACCAGAGAAAAGTGGAAGAATGAAAAAGAGGCTCTGAGCTCAAAGGAGGGATTCTGAAGTCATGTTTAGGATTAGGGTTAGTTGTGCTGAGGAGCTTATGATATTTTCTGGACTGTGGGAAATCAAAGCCAGGCATGGCAAATCCAATCCCAGCCTGTGTGAGTGTGGGATTGTTTGTGTGTATGACACGCAAGTGGAGATGCATGCATGTGTTTTAAACCCTTCAAAGAATTAGGGTGTTTACCTTTTTTTATTTTCAGTGTCATTTTGTTCACCGGTCAACACAATCAGAAACATCAGTAACATTTTTTCAATGTTGCACTCATCTTACCGTTTAGCAAGTGTTTTTTTTTTGTCATGTAAGCATTACATTAAGTGTAACTTATATACTTATAAGAAGCTATACCTTTTTATTTTTAGAAAAGTGACTGAATGAAGGTGCCTTGCAGATAGTTGTAGCAAATTCTGGCATGTTTTATTTGTCTGAACTCAACTCAGCGAGAGCTCCTCACTGCAATGCACCTTGAAACCCCAGAGCCACAAATATCTAACTTGGTCAAGTGCTGTATGTGTTTCCGCCAAAATATTTATTTTAAACGATGCAATTTTATTCCCTAGATGTCTGTTTAATAGTTTACAAAGAAACACAGGGAGAACATGCATAAACCACAAGTACTAACCATTTATCCCCTCTTTGTACTTTCTTCTTTCCCAATAACCGATCAACAACCAACTAATAACACGATCCCCTTATTGTCGGCTTTCTGTTAATTGTCTCTGTGCAGTGATTGACAATGAGGGTAAGTGTCCACACTTGGTGTGTATCTCCTCCTTCACAGCTGATGAGG
Organism: Oostethus manadensis; assembly: GCA_024372805.1. Classification (NCBI taxonomy): domain Eukaryota; kingdom Metazoa; phylum Chordata; class Actinopteri; order Syngnathiformes; family Syngnathidae; genus Oostethus; species Oostethus manadensis. The sequence continues at coordinate 972,781 of QODF01000034.1, read as the reverse complement.
TTACCTATGTTTTTAGCCCCAGCTGAGCTTCACCTCTGACCCCTGACCCTTGGAGCTGAGAGTCACTTGAGGTGTCAAAGGATGTGGAGCAGACCTCACCTCGCCTGCCTATCATAGTGATTTATCAGCCTCTCTCTGCAGTTGTCTAGATGCTTGTACATAATTGGGAAAAGGCACCACAAATTAATCAGATTGGAATATAGTGGTACATAGAAACCTTTCAAGATGTACAGTAAACATAAACGAAAATTCATGCAATCCACTGTCCTTATCGGCAAAGGTAGTTTGTAGTCGTGCATGTTTTTCAAACTGAAACTGAATTATTTTTAGCGCAAACACTAATAGACCACTTAGGCTTCCTAAATGGCCCTCTGTCCCATTTGAAGTCTGTTTAGATAATGATCATGAGGAGGACCCACCAGGGCATGCAAACACATTTTTTCTACCCTGCTTGGTGAAGCTTGCGTCAATGTTTGCATCAATGAAGTGGGCGCAAATTAAATAAATGTACTTTCTTGTATGTTCGCACACGTGTTTTATCCCTTTACTATTGAGCAACATGCACACGTAGTTCAGAGCCTGATGTGAAAATTTAATGTGTATTAGTGAAGGAACCAATGATCCTGCATGCGTGTTTGTATTTTCTTGCAAGGGCATGGAGAGGTTGATCCAATAACAACCCTGTTAAAACACTGTACTATTGTGGGGTGTTCCATCCTCCACCCTCCAAACAGGAGCTAGTATATAGCCTCCTTGTCCTCAGTCACTGCGCCATTATGGCAGAAGGAAGTGACTTTTAAACCCGCTTTCCCTGACTCTCTGATCCACCCTTTAATGAATGAGGAGGCTGTTAAAGTGGCAGGACAGACACGTTACTTATGTGTTGTAGGCACACACACACACGCGCACGCACACATGCACACACACATGCACACACAAACAAACTCTTTGACAAAATCTAATCACGTGCTTCTGTTATTCACACATTCTTTGGGGTTAACAAACCAAAACAGCACACAGAACAATTGGTGCAATGTTATACCTTCTTAAGAGCGGAGCTAGAGGGAACAGGGATGAAATCTTAGGAATATATAGATTTTTTTAAAGGTTTGAATGAAAGAAAACTGACTCATCAAGGCATCTAACTTGATGTGACAGTTTGGCTTGGCCAAACATTTAGCACAAAACAAAAGTCAGCTGTTGGGTTTTGGCCTAGTTACTGCAGTTTGCTAGAGAGTGCCTTGACTGATAGGTTGGCTGAAATGTAAGAGTTTTCCAAGATAGTATGATGGCTGGGGACTACCATGGGCTTTGTGGTATGTTTAATTTGTTGATTTGCAGCCATGATTCCCACATGTCATTTGCAGGGTAAACCTCAGAAATGGTACCATAAAAACCACAAAAGGTTTCCCTCCCTCACAATGTTCACCAATGTCTTGATTTTCAGTTATTCCAGTTTCTATTGTTGATATTCCTCTAATATTGTGGTGGATGTGGAGACAGGACCCTGCTTATAATGTAAACCTCAGTGAAGTCAATATGACACAGGCTGGGTTTCAGTGGTACAAGGGTGGGAACTGCTATGGGTGTGGCTGAATTACTTACCATATCTACAGACTTCAAATCTAGAACTGTTGATTTTAGCATTTAATGTAAACATGCATTCTATAAAAGGTAGGTGTCTTTCAGTCCCAGTCCCTATTTTCCGCACACCCATGAAAATGAGAGGAAATCTCCAAGAATAAATTTGTGCCCTTGAATTAAATGCATCTCTCTGACAGAAGTTGTTGAACCTTGCATAATTCTTGTGGTCTACAAATCTAAATGAAGGATGAGTCTGCAGTGCATGGGGATTAACATAATCAAATCAGTTTATAAAAACACTCTGAAAGCAGAAACTGATTTCTAAAGAGATTCTCTCAAGTTTTAAGAGGTTCTTTAGCAAAAGTACGTGTTCCATTTGTTTTGCACAAGTAACTGGAGAGAAGTACAGACATTACTATCGTGTTCTTTTATGCACAGGAAAGTGCTTTTGTTTGTCTGATGTGTTCTTTGTAGTGGTCGCCTTTTGCTACAGGCAGCCTTTTTCATTGTTTGGAACGGGGAGTCAGCACATATTATACAAGTCCGATTTTGCATTGAGAGTACGAGAGAGACAAAGAGAGAGCGAGAGCTGAAGTTAGACTTTTATACCATGTTCCCTTAGTCAGTTACTCTATCAGCGTTGAAGCATCAACATTTTTTCATGAATTATCATGAAGTAATGTGCTATGCCTGTCTTTTCAGGACTGCAGTAGTGATGCTAAACTTGATTCCTTTTCCTGACTTGGGATTTTACTCACTACTCACCACGGGAAGCAATTCTGTTTATAAAATTATGTTATAATGGCCAAATACAATAAAAAAAATATTTTCACTTTTACCTGTGACAGGTAATCTAGTGGGGTCATGTTTGGACTGTAAACCGGTTAGTACAATTTCATGCATATTCGCAATATGGTGGTGATGTGAACGTATGAGTCAGCAGTTGCGTCTACGTCACCCGAGAAACAAGTCCAAATGCACGACTCACTGAAACTGTGAGCCCATGTCAAGTTTATGATTCACTTGAGTCACCCGTCACAGAACGCATGCGTGGAAACTCCCAGATTGTCACGCACGGAATTACGCCATTCGTGCATATTAACACTGCTTCTTCAAATGTTCTGCGATTGCGAGTACCTGGGTTATTCGAGTGCGAGGCATAAGCACAATAAAAAGGTAGTGTGCAGCTGACACCATGTTGCTGCTTAAGGCTGCGATTATTGTTTGATGACTGTGCATGATATAGCAGGCTGTGTTTGGATTAGGTCATAAAAACCAAATGAACCATAAAATTCATACATCCATGAGGCAGTTCAAGCAAACAAATTCAAGAGAAAATCTTCTCACAGATGATCATCACTTTTCAACACACTTTTCAACAAGAGTGTCTTGTTGAACAAGACTGCTGGTAATGTTTACAAATACTGCTGATATCACAGTTCCTTACGATGGGATGAGCTTGGTCCTACTCCTAGTCCTGCTTTATGAGTCACTTATCTTTCAGTGTGATATCTGCTGACCTTGGTGCATTCTTGCGACTGACAAGGTCTAAACCTTTTTGCAAATGTGCTGTCAACAATCTTTCAGTACTTCATTGCATTGTAACCTGGTGTTTTTACCATTTATCATTTCAAACCTAAACAACTTAACAGGATATTTTCGAGATATAATTTTCCCTCCAATCTTGTTTAAAAACATCCATCCATTTTCTACGGCGCTTATCCTCATTAGGGTTGCAGGGGTATGCAGGAGCCTATCCCAGCTGACTTTGGCGGGGTACACCAGGCAGGGCAGACAAACAGTCATTCACACTCACATTCATACTTATGGACAATTTAGAGTTGTTTTGGGGATGTGTGAGGAAACCAGAATATCGGAGAACCCGGACAAAACCAGCGCACGGGGAGAACAACAAGGCCGTACGAGTTGGCTAACATTGGTGCTATCTGCACACACGCATGTGGTTTCAGCACTTCGAAGCCCACTTTTGGCGGTGAGGAACTCGACTAGACAAAGTAATTCCAAGTGATCGCCGCACTGAATGCCTTGACGATGGCCAGTACAGGAGACCATAGGCCTACTTAAAGCAGTTTTTACAATCGGTTTTCATTGTAAGGAAAAAGCCGATACTGATATTACAGCTTCATGCTAATATCGAGCCGATAATATTATCAGTCATCCCTAACTAGTAGTAAATCTAATTTAGAGATGTAGGTAATCCATACTGCACATAGGGAATTAAAAAAAATCTTCTTTATAAGATTACACAGACTCATATATTCACTTTGTTGGGGGTGGGATGGCTGGAATAACAACCTCGCCAGTCCGGGGCTCAATATTAGCAGGAAATCCCAAATGAGACTGACCGATTTTAACATATCCATGCAATGTAGTATTATATTGAAATATGTTGGCTCATTCTACTACCATGAAATTCTACATCTCAGCTCCTGAGAACCAGTCATTTCCCACCACCGGCTCACAGTATTTAATGTTGAGGCTTTTAGCAAGTATTACAAAGAAATCCCCAACTAAAGCTCCTTCTTATAATTCATAACTGGTTTGCAAGGTGTTTGGGAACAATACAAAACCGGAACACACTCAAAATCCCATGTATTTCCTGTTGTGCAGGGAAATAAATCAGTAGTGGTTGTTGGGTGCTGGACTTCTTTGGGGATCTGTCCTTTGATGGACAATCCCAGTCATGAAACCCTTGACATAAGCTGTGAAAAGTTGTTCATGACCTACTTATTTAATTAGTGTCTGATTACCACTCTAAATTCATTGCAATGTTATGTCAGTGGTTTTAAATGGCATTAAATTAAAGGGATGAACATGGAACGTTGCTAGCTGTCATTTGTTTTACTTGTGGACACCATATGCTATATGCTTAGTTTTTCCTCACCACAAGTAGTTTTTATTTGGTCCCATTGCCATGGATTAGATGTTACAAGTTTACACATTTACTAGGTAAATACAACCAGCAATTTTTCTACAGAGGCAATGCTGAAACTTGTTTGTAGTTCTCACATTGGGTCTGTTATAAGTTCCTTTGTTTCTGTTTTTCACTCCCGTAGGGGTCTTGTCCCTCCCGGCCCATTTCAGTCCCTATACAGAGAATCAGCAGACTTCCGTGGACTGCAGGGAGGATGCCTATGCCCAGCTGGAACTCAGGACGCTGGAACAGTCCCTGCTGGCTACCTGTGTGGGCAGCATCTCTGAACTCAGTAAGTCATATAAACTTCAGTTCACTGAGTCTCGGTGAAGCAAAATATAATAGTGTTGCAAATCAAATGACATTTCTCAAATACTAAGGTTGATAAAGGGTGAACTTATAAAATGAACTGCTCTGGGAATGTTTTTCGTGTCTGTTTTTGTGCTGCATTTTGATTGAAAGGCAAAAAGTTGATGGAGACCTGCAATATAGCTGCAATAGAGCTGCAAACCTGACCCCATTTTCTGCAACTTAGTACTTTTTTTCCAATAAATTTACATGATAGTGTCATGAATCATGATGCCATTTAATATTTTTCTGTATAAATAAGCAAGGGGGTGTGATGGCATTAACTTGACTTGATTGTCGTTTGTCTCACCTGACCACCAAGACATACCAGTCAATCATCCCGTTTTCCCCAGAAAAGGTTTCCCATTTTCCTTGTGTTGTAACTTAATGGGAAAAGTAGAAATTTGTTGAAAAATACGGCTTACAAGTGGAAATTGATCATATTTCCCTTCATCTTTTTTCATTTTCATAGACACTTTCCTTATTTTCAGTTGCAATGTTGACAGGTATGCGCCAAGCATCATGCATTATTCATACCTGCTGCTAGTATTCCCTAGTTCCCAGGTCAACTTGTGTGTTCTGTCAGTCAAGGTGTGCCTCTAGTGCTCTCTTTTAACATATCTCTGTCTTTGTGAGTTGTATGTCAAGAGAATGTATATGTCATAACATACTATATATTTACGTGTATTTGCATGACAGTGAAGTTCATACAAAGATGTATTTGAAAGGTCTTTCAAAAGGTGAGGCAGCGAAGGATAAGGAAAGTAGAAGAGAATTGTGGACATGGTGGATAAGTCAGGTTTCAGTTTGAGCAAAGGATGGAAAGGTTGTTGTGACAGGTTAAGAGAAATAGCTTTGGTTTGAGTGCATATAGGTTTCCTCTTTGCGAGCAAACACTTTGCCATTTGTTCCTTGAGCACAAGACCACGTTCATACACCACCGTCGTTAGCCGGTCATTAGGAAGGTGAATGTGTGCTCTCTAACACAGGCACACTCTTTCTCCCACTTGCTCAGTGGACTCTTTGTGCCACATTGCTCTAGTGGTACGAATCTGAGCTGGTCTGGGCAGGGCTGGCATGCTTCACACTCTTTCGCGCCTACAAACACAAACAGACACACATGGGCAAGTGTTCACTGATATCCACGCACAGAACAAAAATACAGAAGGGTTGGCACTCTGATGTGAGGCCAAGGAGACCATACAGGAGTGTCTGTTGGATCTTTACACTGGACTTGTCCAGACACATGAACACACGGCATACTTGAACAGGGTGGATATTGGATGGCAAGATAATAAATACTTTAGCAAAATATGCAAAACTGCTGGAAATACAGATTTGCAAGTAGACTGGCTGTGAAAAGTTCCCTTTGGACATGCTGAATATTTTATCTGCAGGTCAGTGGTGGTCCTCGACCCAACTGTGGCACACACTGCGACACCTAAAACTTTAATGGTTAATATCTCAAAAACGAAAGCAGCACAAATGTTAATTTCAACTGCACAAAACAGCACAAACATAGCACAGACAAATGGGATTGTTTTGGTTTCATTTGCAGAAAATGGGGGGCTGGATGAACTTTGGGTGACCTATGAAAGAAACTGTAATACTTTAATACTAAACTTTAACCGTGCATCGCAAAAACTAAAGCAGTTTTGCTCGGGAGGTAGGGACATCTTCATTCGGGTTTGTGTGTGATGCTACCGCGAAGGTGTGCAATGGTTTTAATAAGTTTTTATAACTCCCAGTCTCAGGCAAATACTGTAGGTGTAATTAACAATGTCTTGCAAATCGTATTAAGAAAAAACAACAACTAGAAAACATTCTCAAAGGAGCCCTAAAAAGTGATATTATAAGCAATCTTAGAGATGTAGTATTTCATTTTGGCGTTTCACTCCTGACAGCTGTTTGAGGCCGTAGGGCACAATATGGGTTGTAAAGCCAGGGAAAGACTCCATTTTAGGCAAGAATTCCTAGGAGACCTCCTGGGTGGACTGCTGTTTGCGGTTAACACAAAGGAGGCCCTTCAGCTTTAAGTGGGGTCTGTTTAAGCAGAGCCAACCCTATCTAACTCAAACTCTTTAATGTGCACACACACACACACACACACATGCACGCGCGCACACCCAAACCCCCAAGCCTCAACCCCTGCACTTCCCAGTCATGCTAATCCGGTTAGAAATTAACCCTGCGGTAATCATACTAAATGAGTGCTATATGATACCAAGTTCAACTTGGCCTGTTTCACTCTCCCTTGTTCTTTACACTCACAACACCCCCTCCTCTACACACACACACACACACCCTTCCTGTGATGACTGACAGATCAGTCATTGCTCTTTACATTTGGGACAAATGTGGTCATGCAAATGCTCTCCTCATGCACTTTGGAATAATTAGGTCCAGTGACTTTCTGTTTAGTTTGTTTTGCACAGCCAGACACTCAGCTGGTCCAAATGTACTCAGAGTTTTTATTGCGGTAGCCATTGTTATAGTTATAGAGTTGTACTGTAATGTTAATATATTTTTTATCAACAGTGACATTATGGTAGGCCTCCCAGAAAGTGTACACATTTATATACTTTTGCGCTTGCATTTATGCATTTATTGAACACACGGCTAATTGATTGAGTGTAATAATTTAACTGTGTCATCAAGAACTGTATGAATGCTTTATTATTATTTATCGGTCGAGGTATTAACTCCTTCAGTAGTTGAAGAAAAATGACAATTTAGCATTGGCGTCTGGCTGCGTTTACTGATAATGACACTGCTAATGTCCGATACCACTGCAGGCATGGAGGGAGAGTAATCATTGCCGGAGTGTTAAACGTAAGTGGTTTAGGAAAAGGGGAATTCCGGTTAGATTGGAAACCCGTACAGTTTACATTAAGCACTGAGATCTCTTCTTCTTATTTGTTTTTAAAAGCTCCCTGCCATGTGTGAGGGGTCTGACTCCAAGCGCAGTGTAGATACAAGTGAACCGCTTTCACATTTTTTTCAGGTGACCTGGTTTCCCGTGCCATGCACCACATGCAACGCCTGAGCTCGGTGCGTCCAGGGTTGAGTCCAGCCCGCCATGCACGCCCCCAGCAGCCTGTGTCCTGGTCACCTGATGCCCTCCACACCCTCTATTACTTCCTGCGCTGCCCGCAAATGGAGTCCATGGAGAATCCCAACTTAGATCCCCCACGCATGGCATTAAGCAAAGAGAGGTGAGAGTCATGCATGGCCGATGAGAGATTTAGGTACTTTACAAACTTGTGTGAGAGACCTAGTTCATTTTTTAGTACCATGTTTGGCTTTAGAGCCAAAAAAAGGTTTCTCATCTGTCTTGCTATTTCCTGAATATTTTTTTCCTGATAAATTTTCCTTGTAATTGATATTTCTAAACATAAATTACATATATCTTATCCGACTGCTATCGTGAATTAGAATACATTTCACTGGCAAAACCCAAACCAAACATACACCAAAAGGTTGTATTGCACCTCACCTTCTCTCAACGTTCTTCTTCTGCTCTCGTGTGAAATGCACACTTCAAAAAGTGTTTTGTGGGCAAGTTACAGGCAAGAGGCTTCAGGTGTTAATGTGGATGTGACAGCAGAGGGAAGTATACCTGCTGCTTTCAAGGATTTTAGGGGAGTTTTAATAGCATATAATTCTGTCAGGAACACCTCAGGTCTTATTTTGGTTATGGAGTAAGCATGATGATTTGTTCTTTACTGTCATGGGTGTTTTTTTCTTTCATTTGACGAAAGCACCTGGTACCCTTTTCCTGTTAAAACTAGGTCCGTGAAAAATAGCTCATACATAATTTATTTAATTAATTATGTACATTTTTTTTGGCGTAATTAACACCTGCGCATTACGGCAAGCCACGGCTTTCTGTTATGATGACAGACACAGTGTAGTCTCCGCAGTCACACAGAGTCTGTTGCTGCTTTATAACTGTATTCTGACCTGACCACATCAACAGAAGTCCAAATCCAACACCATATATGTGTCTCCAAGTCCAAATAAATGTCTTGAGTCCATTCGTCATTGCAACGACAGTTCCTCATTGTCACTAGACAGGCCGCAAAATGCATTCATGGACACTTCGAACATAACAACAATGTCTTTATTGTGAGTGCGTGTGTGTTGTCTGAATAGACAGAAATCCACAGAAAAACAGTAAGTGGGTATTCTGATCACACACTTTATAACTCCCAATGCCGGAGTACAATTTGCTGCATTTAAGTATACTGGGAAATCCCAGAAAATTCACTCGAAATATGTAAATTCAACTTAAATGACGTGGTATGCTATTAAAGAAACCGGGTTTAGGTAAATATATATTCGGACATGTGTTCCATCCCTTAACTGGATTTACGTTTTTTAGTTAAATTGGCACTGTTAACACAAACAAATATATAATCCTGCCCTGTAAAAAATGACATATTTCAGACATAGTGTGTCATGATTAATTAATTTGACAACTGTGATTAATCTGATTAAAAATCGTAATCATCCCAAGGATGATTACGATTTTTAATTAAACGTAAAGCAATGCTGCTTTTAATGCCACGTTCTGTGCAGTAAGTTAAAATAACTTTGTTACTAATAATTGAGTGTGTCCTAGGAATTTAAATACACATGCACGTGTCCAGTATATCTGTGTGACACATTTTCAAGGTAAGTAAAAACATTGACTAAGATGTGGTTTTGAGGATATACTGTTAAAATAATTTTATTAAATTAGCCTAAGAACACCAGATGGCCTCCATACACACATTTAATGACGAGCCAACTCAGGTCAGGGCTGGTACAGGGGCTCCTCGTTAGTTCCATTCCATTCCATTTTTTTCCGCTTATCCGGGTCCGGGTCGCGGGGGCAGCAGTCTCAATAGGGAAGTCCAGACTTCCCGGTCTCCGGCGACCTCTTACATGGGAGGACACCATGGTGTTCCTAGGCCAGCTGTGAGACATAGTCCTTCCAGCGTGTCCTAGGTCTTCCCTGGGGCCTTCTCCCGGCTGGGCATGCCCAAAACACCTCACCAGGGAGGCGCCCGGGAGGCATCCGGACTAGATGCCCGAGCCATCTCAACTGGCTCCTCTTGATGTGAAGGAGCAGCGGCTCTACTCTGAGCTCCTTCTGGATGGCCGATCTCTTCTCCCTATCTCTTAGGGTGAGTCCCGCCACCCTACGGAGGAAACTCATTTCCGCCGCTTGTATCCGCGATCTTGTTCTTTCGGTCATGACCCATAACTCATGACCATAGGTGAGGGTGGGAACGTAGATCGATCTGTAAACAGGTCAGCTCTCTCTTCACCGCGACGATCCGGTACAGTGACCGCATTACCGCTGACGCTGCACCGATCCGTCTGTCGATCTCACGCTTCTCGTTAGTATCAAAGGTAATATAGCAGCACATAAACACCCGTCCTTTACCTTTACCTTTACTGGCAGGTTCTAACAAGTGTTTTTAATGTGGGTTGTATATCAGCAAGAGGAAGTGATTGTACTTAGTGACATCTGCTATATTCAGTTCACAAATTTTAGTACCTGTGAATGTTAGCAGAGAGAGCAGGCCCAGGTGAGGGGGTGGGGACCGTGCAAGACTGGTTCTGATTACAATCCTAGCGCCTGGTAACGATACAGACTTCTCCCCTTCAGCGGGCCTCACAATTGCTCTCGTTTGAGGCAGCGGTCGCCCTTATGGAATCTTTGGTGGAAACCCCCAAACCACCAAATCTGTGTGGGCTACACCATCAAGTATTAGTAAGCCTTTTGAGCGCACTAATTGTATATCTTTAAAGCAATGCTAGATACTTTTGCAGTACCGGAATGCCAGCGACTTGCCAGTGATATTTCTCTGTGTGTCTCTATCTTTTGTTGCCCACATGCTACCAGCAGCTAGAAAGTTCAATTCACTCAGAAATGAATTGGTGATTCTTCAACATGCACTTGTCAGCAGCAACAGCAAACACCCGGAATAAAGGAGATGGAGACCGTCACGCTCAGCGACATCATGGATTATGAAAGCCATACCCAAATAGCATGCAAAAACATCCAGCAATATAGATTCATGACCTCACGTATTCCAAAAATGCCACCCATTGTCTTTGTACTGGTATTGTATCACAATTCAGCATGAATTAAGGTCTTCTTCTTCCTACTCCTTTTCAGATATGCTGAATTGTACATGTGACATAGGTAAGCATATTTGAGAAAAACTAAACCATTACCAAATCAATGAAAGTGCTTCTCCTCTACGCATACCACTGCGCACACCTTTTGTTTTCCTGCAGCGGATTTAAGCGAGCACTAATGGGTAGATGTAGTGCAGCGATAAGAGATAATGGATGGAGGACACTTCTCTTATCTGCATCAGACACATCAGATGCTCTTACGTGCCTTCTATGGAATCTTTAGAGTAATCAGACTCTCGATCAGTAGGTACTTTGACCAAAGTTTGTCCCCTTAGGTTCAGAGCGCTGTGGACATGCGTGTGCCTCCTGTGGAGAAAACCATCTAGACTTTTCCAACATGCCTGAAGAGAATTAGTACACTGTCAAAGCCAGGTCATGGACTCAAGAGCTAACATTTCTCTACGTGACTTTGCATAAACAAGTGTGTGAAAGTTTGTCTGTGTGTGTCTATCTTGCTGCTGCAGGTCACTCCGCTAGTCATAAGAACTATCTGGTTTCAGTGCTGACAGACATGCGGGCTTTGATGTTGTAACGACTTCGACAGAGCTCAGGTTTGGGTTTCAGGCTGAGCGACATAACCCAGACATGGGGTCAGATGGGACGTGTAAAGAGGTGTCCCAATACTATAAATCCGAAGAAGGTGGAGGTGGAGATTTTTACAAATTGTTTTGTGCAGCAACCCATGAGGAGGACAGGTATAGAGTTCATTATGAGGTCAAGAGTAGTATTTGGGAAATGTTGATTGGTCCTGCATTAGTTGCTGTGCTGTGTGTGTATTAAACAAGGAAGTTATAAGGCCTGGACGTGCATTAAGTGAGAATGAGGAACTTAAGCTGCTCGGGCATCCAGGCCATCAGGAAGACGGACACTTTAGCGCAAATGCACAGGCGGCCGATACGTGTTGAGAGGCGGATGCCATTAGGAGGTTTGGCATTGATTTCCAAGCTGTGTGCTGTTCATCCACTCCTGGGAAACATGGCCTTCTTATCACTCTACACCACTGGCACTATAACCAAAATGACCACCCACCCCCGTTTCTTAATTTAGACATACTACACCTGCCACTGCCACCATTTCCCCAGCACTCAGACCCTCTCTGCAGGCATCCGTCAACCCCATTAAGCATCCATCTTTTTCTGGTGCTGCTTCTTGTCTGCTGGTTTAACATCCCAGCCTGGGTAAACTTTAAATAGCTTCAAGTCAGGGATGTCCAAACCTTTTCCAACAAGGACCACATGCTGAAAATTATAGAATGCAAGGGCCACTTTGAAATTTTGCAAAAAGTGGTATTTTGTAGAAATATATCAAGAAAAAAAATGCATCTCAGCTTAGTGATGTAGGTAAAAAAAATATTTGCATGAACTTTGGCATTTGCTCTTTTTTCCCATTTTTGCTGTTATATAAATATTTCAATTTTTTTCTGAAATATGTATTTTTTATTATTATGACTTTTGTCCCATAATATTCAAACTTTTTCCCCAACCTAATTTTGTCTTTATCTCATATTACAATTAAAAAAAATACTTTCATTAATATTTCAACCCTTTGCTATTAAAATGACATTATTTTTGCTCCTAATATTAGAATTTCATTTTTGTGTGTTTTTCTTTAAAATACAACTTTTTTTCTCTTAATATCCATCCATCCATCCATCCATTTTCCTCCGCTTATCCGGGTCCGGGTCACGGGGGCAGCAGCTTCTTCCCGGTCCCCAGCGACCTTTTCCAGCTCCATCGGGAGGACACGAAGGCGTTCCCAGGCCAGCTGTGAGACATAGTCCCTCCAGCGTGTCCTAGGTCTTCCCGGGGGCCTTCTCCCGACTGGGCATGCCCGAAAAACCTCACCAGGGAGGCGCCCGGGAGGCATCCGGACTAGATGCCCTCTGGCTCCTCTCGATGCGAAGGAGCTGCGGCTCTACTCTGAGCTCCTGCCGGATGGCCGAGCTCCTCACCCTATCTCTTAGGGTGAGTCCCGCCACCCTACGAAGGAAACTCATTTCCGCCGCTTGTATCCACGATCCCATTCTTTCGGTCATGACCCATAACTCATGACCATAGGTGAGGGTGGGAACGTAGATCGATCGGTAAACAGAGAGCTTTGCCTTCCGGCTCAGCTCTCTTCACCACGGCGTTCCGGTACAGCGATCCCATTACTGCAGATGCTGCACCGATCCGTCTGTCGATCTCACGCTCCAACCTTCCCTCACTCGTGAACAAGAACCCGAGATTCTTGAACTCCTCCACCTGAGGCAAGACCTCACTCCCAA
>QODF01000034.1:940824-957925 GCA_024372805.1 Oostethus manadensis | reverse complement strand
GTTATGGACAAACTGTAATTCGCACAGAAGTCCAGCAACAACACACCGCACGGGTTCAGGTCAGGGAGGCCGTTCCTCCCAACCACGCCCCTCCAAGTCACACTGTCATTGCCCACATGGGCGTTGAAGTCTCCCAGTAGAACTATGGAGTCACCAGCTGGGGTGCTCTCCAGCACCCCTCTGATAGACTCCAAGAAGGCTGGGTACTTTGAACTGCCGTTCGGCGCATACGCACAAACCACAGTCAGGACCCTTTCCCCAGCCCTAAGGCGTAGGGAAATAACCTTCTCGTTTACTGGGGATGACTCCAACACAGAGGCACCAAGCCCGGGGGCTAACAATAAGCCCACACCAGCTCGCCGCCTCTCCCCTGCAGCAACTCCAGATAAGAATTTGGTTCCAGAGCCCAAACTGTGGGTTGAGTCCGACTATATCTAGTCGGAATCTCTTCGCCTCTTCCACAAGCTCGGGCTCCTTCCCCACCAGAGAAGTGACATTCCATGTCCCAAGAACCAGATTTGGCCGCCGTAGACCAGGTCGCCCGGACACCCGCCCTCGACCATTGCCCAAATCACAAAGCACCGGACCCTTATGCTTGCCCCTGCAGGTGGTGGGTCTGCGGGGGGGGAGATCCCGTGTGGCTTCTTCGGGCTACGCCCGGCCAGGTCCCACGGGTGAAGACCTGGCCACCAGGCGCTCGCCTGCGAGCCCCTCCCCCAGGCCTGGCTCCAGGGTGAGGCCCCAGTATCCCACGTCCGGGCTAGGTGCGGTCACTCCTCTTGTGTTTTTTCATAGGGATCTTCTGAATCACTCTTAGTCTGGCCCGTCACCTAGAACCTGTTTGCCTTCGGAGACCCTACGAGGGGCATAAAGCCCCCGACAACATAGCTTTTAGGATCACTCGGGCACTCAAACCCCTCCACCGCGGTAAGGTGGTGATTCACGGAGGGGTTTTTCTTTTAATACTCTGACTTTATTCTTGCAATAATATTCTGAATTTTTTCTTGCAAAATTACAGCAGTTTTGTCCATTTCTAATGTTTTTTGTTTGTATGTTTTTTTTATTTACATTTCCTCCTTTCTTTTAAATTGTTTCCCCACATATTTAATTATAACTTTTTTCCCATATTATTTGACCTCATTCTAGTAACATTATAATTTTCGTTTCTCATTATATAATGGCATTACAAATAATGTATTTTCTCCTTAGTATTGAAATATTGAAACTAAATGCTACTAAAATTATGTTTCTTAGCTTACTAACTTTTTTCTCTTAATGACTTTATTCTTGAAAACCCACTGCCGATGTTTCATTATTGTAGGTTTATTTGTTTGTTTTTAGTAGTTTTCTTGCATATTCATAATTATATTTTTAGCTGCGGGCCAATCAAAACACAGCTGTGGGCCACAAATGGCCCTTGGGCCGCACTTTAGACACCCTGGCTTTAAATGCACCATGATGTGTGCGTGTAGGGACACTTGAATATGTTTATTTTACAGACAAAAATGACCAATTTGATGGGAAGTTTCAGCAAATAACTGCGCTTTACATTGCATACCATGAACAGACAACATGAATGAGGCGGTTGCCTATACAGGATACTGTATATTCCTAAGGAAACCATAGGTAGTGACATAAAGTAATCACAGAGAAGAACAAATTGCACCACAAAGGTCCCAGTGCTTATGAACAGCAATGCCATGCATTAGACATTTTCACATCACCCCAAAATAATAGTGAAGCCGCCCATCACAGCAGGGATAGGGCATTTTAGTCATGATAAGACTGCTCAAACAATGATAAACATCCTGTTTGACTGCTTAGCACCAGCATAGCAAACATTAACAATTAGTCTCACCATGTCGGCCATTGCTCAAATACACTTCATGAGCACACAGTAGATGCAAGATAACAGGACTGTGTAGGTAAGATGTGGCTAGCTGTTGGGGAAGGAGAAAACGTGTGAGGAGTAATGAGGACTAAAACAAAGGACAGAGGCGATCTAGTCTGCATGGGCACACTTTCCCATTGATGTTTATTCTTGTACTTCTCTGAGAAGAAAACTACTTTTTTTTTCTACCAACACCTTCTTTAGATCCATGTTGCTTGTCACTTCTATTTTTAGCATTTTAGTTCTTTTTTTAGTTGCAGTTGATAAGTCTTTTCTTTCTTGCACACCAACATCATCTTTTTAAGCATGTTTCTGTGGATGCTGTGTCGGAAGTATAAATCCAGTGTAGACAGAACTACAGCACCGTATAGATACAGTTGAATAAAAACATATACCTTTTTATATTAATTAACTTGAAATATTTAACATAATTAATTGGTTCATTAATTTTATAGTAATTTTGGGTCACAATGTCATATTTGTGTGGTTTCACTTCAGCACTAATAAATAAGTAATCATCCCCGTTAAGTGGTTGGTTAATTTTATAGTAATTGCAGGTCAAAATGTGTATTTTGCGTGGTGAGAGTTTGATAAAGTTTTGATATTTTAGTCATTTTAAGTTTGACAGGTTTGGCACTGATACACCATACCCACGACCCTAACGAGGACAAGCGGTATAGAAAATGAATGAATGAATGAAACAGATAGTAATCATCCTACATACTGTATCTTTTATTCCAGTCTGATGTTGTCATTCTTCCTTTTGAATGGCTTGGATTAGCTTTCCGCCCACTTTTCCTTGCGCAGTGAGATGTTCAAGCCCACTTGTAATTGAGAGTGTTAGCTGCTAATTGATATGAATGTTATTCACGTACCCCCTATTACAATCACTCACTTTGGGAACCTAGGCTGTACAGCAAGGGGTCTGAATTTAGGTTAACTCAAAAATGCGACAGTGACGTGACTGTGAGGGTGTGTATGGGAGAGAATAAAAGCTCTAATAAGTGAGTCAAGGTTCAGGTAAAGAGCTGCCAGACACACACACGTCATGTTTGATGACAGTTTTAAGTTTCCTCTAAATGTGACTGAATCATGACATGTCAGCCAATCCTCCCCGAGCATCACGTCTTACACTGAGTCATGATCCAACCGGTTCAAGTGGTAGCGTAAAATGTATCACACTTCACAAGCACTGATGTGGAGTTGTCCCTCTTTTTGCTACACAGGCCATTCCTGTTGCTGCCGCCTCTGATGGAGTGGATCAGAGTGGCCATAGTTCACGCTGAACATCGCAGGAGTCTGCTGGTGGACACTGATGATGTCAGACAGACTGCCAGGCTGCTTCTTCCCGGACTGGACTGTGAACCCAGACAGCTTAAGTACGAGTGAGCACACATAGTGTAAACCCGGGCTGTGGAATGTCTGCTTTCACATGAAGATGCACATAATAATAAACATCCATCATCATAACATCATTAGAATAATGTATTTTTAACCGTGCAAAGGGTACATTTGCAATATAGGAAGTGAAGTAAAATTGGGTGAAACAAATAGGGAAGGATTAAATAAGCTTTGCTTCTTCCTACTCCTGTTGGAACTGTGGCTTGGATTCTGTGATGTATTCCAATATATCTTGTATGCATGCTCAAATAAAATGAAACTATTACCATTACCATTATAATGGATTTGAATTATCTTTAGAGGCAACAAAGACCTTTACACACATTTTATTGCAGATTGCTGACAATGACTTGTCTCTTTAATCAATATTAAGGTACTTAAAGAAATAGAAACGATTCATCACTCTAGAAAAGTTTGTAAAAAAAGAAAACAATGCATTCCAAGCTGCTCAGCTGAGAGTTTGTGTTTGTGTTGTTTGTTTGTCATTAGGCCGGAGTGCTGCTTTAGCTCCTTCAAGCGCTTGGATTCCAAGGCAGCCACAGACAAGTTCCATCTAGACTTGGGCTTCCGGATGCTCAACTGCGGCCGCACGGACCTCATCGGCCAAGCTATCATCCTGCTGGGGCCTGATGGCGTCAACAGCATGGACGACCAGGTGCTGACCAGCACATTTCTTTCTTTTCATAAGTCTGCTGGCGTTCTGAAAGCAGCCATACAAGATTCTGCAAAGACCACCTTCTCAGTGTCTATTTGCTTCTTGTTTTGTGTCTCCATGTCTCAGGGAATGACACCTCTGATGTACGCCTGCGCTTCTGGAGATGAGGCCCTCGTACAGATGCTGATTGACGCCGGAGCCAACCTTGACGTGGCGGTAAATACTCTTCAATAATTCCAGCTTTATTCTTCCCGACCCCAAAAGCACTGTAATTCAGAATATTTACTAGTACCTTCTTTGTTTCCTGAATGTCAGGTTCCCCCGTGCTCCCAGAAGCACCCCTCTGTGCATCCTGACAGTCGACACTGGGCGGCGCTCACGTTCGCTGTGCTGCACGGACACCTCTCAGTGGTGCAGGTGGGATACACACACACACACACCCCCCCCCCACACATTGTTTTGAATGGTGACATATACCCTCGAGTAAGCACATTGTACTGCGGTTCAGAGTGAAATGTACACGCGGAGATGAAAGCTTTTTAGATGTGGATTGACAAATGTCCGGTCAGAGGTCAGACCATGAATGAGCTGCTGGATGTGAGGGATTGTTTAATGGAACAGATGTGTCTCTGCAGCTACTGTTGGATGCTGGGGCCAACGTGGAGGGAGCTGCAGTCCGTAATGGACAGGAGAGCACGGCCGACACCCCGCTGCAGCTGGCCTCAGCAGCAGGTGGCCACACACACACACACACACACACACACGCACACACACACACACACACGCACACACACATATATACATGCACAGCATAAAGCACAACTGCCAATAGAGACTGCAGTTGTTACCCATGTTGTGGGAACCAAATGACTATTTTGACTATTTACAAGTGACAACGTCAAGATGACCAAATAGTGTAGCAACATTTCTTCACATCAATCACTCACACTGCGGTGCACCATCACAGAGGGGGAGGACACAATTGAGCTGTGAATGTCAAACTGGACGGACAAAATGAAGAGGCTGAATGGTGGCTTAGTGAGAAAGAGGAGTGTTGCCTGCGGCTGTTTACAAGCTTAGGGCAGCATTCCTGTGTGGGATCATCCCGGCACGCGGGGCGGCAGGAGGAGGCTCGCATGCCCTGCATAACCACACTGACAGTGTGCGAAGAGTACATCATTACAGCAAAAAACACAAAAAAGCTACTTTTATAGAACACCTTTTATATGGATCTCAATTGCAGCTCAATATTTTGCATGAATGATCAAAATCAGTAACAAAAGAGGCAAAAAACATTCTTCTTCAAGGAAACTGAAGTTTTGAATGTAACGACACAAACGTCATTTTTTTTTTGTTGGTTTGTGGACATGACTGATTGTTAGGTTTGTGTCCAGGCAACTACGAGATGGTGACCTTGTTGCTGGCAAGAGGTGCCGATCCGTTATCGAAGGCGTGTGATGGAAACGCCCTGACGTCGTCCCTTTATGAAGACATGAACTGCTTCAGCCACGCCGCAGCTCATGGGCACAGGTACTTCGAGCCGCCCTCTGACCCGAGATGCTCAATAGTGACTTTGTCACCCAGGGGTGGGCAAACGTTTTGACTCACGGCCCACATTGGGTTCAACATTTGGCTGCGGGGCCGTCTGTATATGCGGTAGGTGGCGTCAAACATAAAGACTTGCTTGCTCGCGGTGCAACGAAACAAAACACAAGTTGAAGCATCACATAAGACATCAACATAAACATAACATGTAAATGAAAAGTTATTTCCAAATACCCGCAAGTCATGCTGGGTAGTCCAGCTGCAACAGAAATATGAACTATTTAGGAGTATCTTAAATTCTTTACTTCTCTGACGACCTCCTCAATATTTTTTGCAAACAGGCAAAAATGTGACAAAATGTTGGGAGAAAGACTACTGGCTTTGGTTTTCTGTTTCTGCTCATTGAAATCGTCTTTGTCGGAGTCAGCGCTACTATTTAGCCGCAAAGACCAAAACGTAACACTTAACAGTCATTGCAAACCACGTATTTACAATATCCGAAGGTAACAACAAGCTCCACTGAGCTTGTTGCTCTGTGGAGCTGATGAGCATTATCATCAATACCGATATGATCCGATATCTCATTGTATGCGTCTGAAGCGTCAATATCCCTAATGGAGACTTTGTTTTAGCACTAAGGTGACGAGTTGCTAGATTATTTGCATCATCCTTGTGACTGTGAGCATCAGCTGCGGATGTAAACATCTCCACCTGCTGTCTCCCGAGTACGTGCGGACACAGTACAGACTCAACACGCCACATTCCACAATGGGAGGAGGCCACAGGGTCACAGTCTTGGATGGATGTGGTGCAACACGAGCGCCTATAAATCTCTCCGCACATTCTCCCGCTAGTTGGCTCCTCTCTTCACCTCCACCGTCCCCGTCCTTAACGTTCTTCCTCTTCTTTATCACGGCAGGAACGTGCTGAGAAAGCTCCTGACTCAGCCCCAGAAAGTCAAAGAGGACGTCCTGTCTCTGGAGGAGATACTTGCTGAGGGGGTAGAGGGGGAGGACGCCGGCATCTACCTCCCTCTCCCCCCGGTCGCCAATCCCTCCCCTGAAGGGGGCTTAGCCAGGCTGTGCAAGGCCAGGATGAAGGCTCTGCAGGAGGCCAGCTACTACAGTGCCGAACACGGCTACCTGGATGTCACCATGGAGCTACGAGCGCTGGGTAGGTAGCAAGACCTGCCTCCATACAAATGCGTCCATGCCGTCCATCTGACCGCTTCTCTCCAGGCGTTCCGTGGAAGCTGCACGTGTGGCTCGAGTCCCTGCAGTGTGCTCAGCAGCAGTCCAGAATGGGGGTCACGTTGTCCCTCCTCCGAGAGTTCACCAGCATCAGAGAAGAAGATTACTGTGAAGAGCTGGTCACCACGGGCCTGCCGCTCATGTTCAACATCCTGCGCACCACTAAGGTAGGCGACGCCGGACCAATTCTTCTTTTGAGCAACGCGGAAACACAAAAACAGGATCATCAGCGTTCTTCTTCATGACTTTTCTTCTCAGAACGATGCCATCATACAACAGCTGTGCAGCGTTTTTTGTCACTGCTTTGGCCCGGCGCCTCTTCCTGCGGTCCCTGAGGTGAAGGCAACGCTCTCAGCACAGTTGGGTAAGAACTCTTCTTCTACTCTCAACAGACACAACATTAGGTGCACAGAAGTCATTTCTACAGCACCAAAGACAGGTCATCTAGAGGTACTTTTCATGGTAGCAGGTTCTAAGTGTGGTTGTTACCCTGCAGACCCTCACTTCCTGAATAACCAGGAGATGTCAGATGTGACTTTCTTGGTCGAAGGCAAACCTTTCTACGGCCACAGGGTTCTGCTGATCACAGCCTCTGACAGGTGAGTGCACTCGGGTTCTCACGCACACTCCTTCACACCATGTTCCTGACACGTTCTCATGAAGATGCTTTTCTCTCCCGCCAGATTTAAATACCTGCTTGCATCCTCTGGTTCTGATAAAAGTGCCACCAAGCAGATTGAGATCAGTGACGTGAAGTACAATGTTTTCCAGGTGACCCTTCGATTTGTTCTTTTCTGTGTCATGACAACCAAAGTAGCACTAAAACACAACCAAATATATCCCCTGTGCGCTGACTGCATGCGACCTTTGTGCAGATGATGATGTCATACCTCTACTGTGGAGGAACAGAGTCGCTTAAAACCAAAGTGCCTGATTTATTGGAGGTGAGAAGTAATTAACCAACCCAATAGTAATTGAATTTTCCTGCTTGACAATCCTCAAATGTTATTTTTTGTATTAAAGCATGTAAATTGTGTGCTTGTCTTTTATCATATAATACGTCATTCTGCATCCCAAAGGATAAAAAGCTACTTATTAGACATCATTTTGACATCCATCCATCCATTTTCTATGCCGCTTATCCTCATTAGGGTCGCGGGTATGCTGGAGCCTATCCCAGCTGACTTTGGGCGAGAGGCGGGGTACACCCTGGACTGGTTGTTGTAATTCAGCCACATTGCAGGCTTTCAAACATGAAGCGCCTTTTTCGGGTCATGCCGCAGCATCTCAATAGGATTCAAAAGGACGTTTGACTAGGTCACTCCAAAGTCTTTACTTTGTGTTTTGGATCGCCATCCTGCTGCAGAACCAAAGTTAGTTTCAAACAGATGGCCGGACATTCTTTTTCAGGATACTTTGGTAGACAGCAGAATTCATGGTTCCTTTTATCACAGCCAGTTTTGCAGGGCCTGAAGCAACAAAACAGCCCCAGACTGTCAAACTACCACCACCACATTTTACTCTTGGTATGTTTTTTTTTTGCTGAAATGCAGCTTTACTTTTACGCCAGATGTAGTAGGACACACATCTTCTAAAAAGTTCAGTGTCTCTCTCGTCAGACCGCAGAGTATTTTCCCAAGGGTCTTGTGGATCATCAAGATGTTTTGGAGCAAAATTGAGACCTTAATGTTCTTTTTGTTCCGCAGTGGTTTTGTCTTGTAACTTTGCCATGCAGGCCATTTTTTCCACACATGGCCGTGTAGGTTTGGATTTTTTTCTCCCTTTTAATGCCAAAAACTTTCATTTAAAAACATGCATGTTGTGTTCAGTTGTGTTGTGACTAATATTTAAATTAGTTTGATGATCTGAAACATTGCAGAGTGACAAACAAAAATCAGGCCAACTCTTTTTCCACACCACTGTATCTGTTTATTATGCAAAAACAGTGATATCACAGACACTTATCTGTCTACTAAGGAATAACAAGTGATATCATAGACACTTATCTGTCTACTATGCAATGTCATGACCCAGTCAGATAATTCGTTTGCTAAACGGTCATGTTTTCAAATATCGGCCTTCAAATGCCCTTTACAGAATCCCTTACTGATATCATTGATATCATTTGGTTTTTCAAAGCAGTTTTCTTTTAAATGACATCTTGTTTTTTATCTTTCAGCTACTGTCAGCTGCTGGCTTGTTCCAGCTGGAGGCGCTGCAAAGACACTGTGAGCTCATCTGCTCTCAGCTCATCAACCTGGATAATGCAGTCATCATCTACAAGACTGCCAAGGTAACACACACACGCACACACACACACACACACACAGCTGTGTACTGCTTTGTGGACATCTTCCTGCTTCTGTAGCGGACGTGTAACCGTGTGAAGAAACAATAAAGCTTTCTTTTCCCAGGCTCACGGTTCCGCAGAGCTCAGCTCATTCTGTGAAGGCTACTTCCTGCAGCAGATGCCTGCTCTGATGGAGAGGGAGACCTTCAGGAGTCTGCTTTTGGGTTACCGACCAGGCAACATCTCCACCTCCACGCTGGCCCTCAACCAGGGAGAATCACTGGCAGAAGAGCTGGAAGTCACCTTGGGTCGGCGTCTACGCTCGCTCTATGTCACCTCCAGAGTGTGAGGACGATGGGACAGAGTTTGTTGTATGCCGACACAACATCTGGACTTATAAAGGAGATGGGACAGCGTTTCTCCAAGGCTCAGGAAGCTTTTGTGTAGAACTATGGCAAAAAACACGAGAGGACTTGTGAGCCGCTGCCGCCCTCTAGTGGGCAAAGCAATACATGCTTGGAAGGATGGTGGAGTCAGAGGTTCTGTGATTGCAGCATCCACGGCCATGCTGGACTTGTGGCCTTGTCCCATTTGAACTACAAATTTACCTGCCACCCTCCACACAAAAAAACAAACCCAGACCAACAAAAGACTTACTGGAGAATGGGGAGGATTTTTACTATTTAATGAGAAAAAAGATTTGAGAGTATTTAACAGGGTTGCTCCCTTTTTATTTCATGTTTTTTTGTAATCCCATCTAATTGTTTTTGCCTTTCATGGTAGACTTTTAACACTTAGGCTTAGGTATACTCATGTTACAGCAAAAGAATGATCACATGGGAAGAGTGTGTGTGCGTGTTGACTATTCCAATAAATATACACTTGGTAAACAAACACCAAATCTTACCTTTTACACATTTTGGACTTGACTCGCTCACCCGGCGAGCATCCAGGCAAGAAAAAGCGAGGCAGGGTAACTGAATGAGTTTATTTGATTCAGCACTGAGGATGCTCACAGTAGTTATTGTTATACGGGGATTCTCACATTTAGTTCCTGCTCTGTGACTCTCTTGAATCGCTGAGCCGCTCGCGTCGCCATTTGCACAAAACAAAAGGAGCGTGAACATGATGCTATTGCTTCGTCTTTGTAAGTATCGGTGCCCTCTCCCTGCACACAGGGCGAAAGAGGCATTGCTTTCAAAAGGTTTGTGCGTGAGATAAGGGGATCGAGGGGAGATCGGGAAATTAAAAAGGTGGTCGGGGTAAAAAGTACAACAGAAAAGGTCGTTTAGTGGCGGCTGAGAGAACATTGACACCAAAGCCATGCAAAGAAAAGCTGGTGTTGGACATGCACACAGCAATACAAGCTAACGTATAGAGCAGGAATCCCCAGCATGGTAAAGAAGACAATCAACCCCATGTTGGTTTTTTTTTTAAATGGTCTATTTACAAAGAGAAGGTCTGTGGGTCAATTACGTCCTTCTCAGGCCCGGTCTATGCAAACAATATGAAACAGATAAAGAGCAATAAAAGAGCATTCCCTCTCTCCAAAAAGAGGCTAGGTCTACATTCGTAAATCACTGGTATTGTTTTTTTTGTTTAGTTTTGTTTTTTTTAAATAGAAGTTATCTCTCCCCACGTTGTTAAGGTCATGGAAAAGACGAGTCATTCAGCTAAAATTTGAGCAAAAGAAAAATGTTTTCTTGTTTTGACGCCCCATTTACAAACACACGAGGGTAGTAATAATAATGATAATAATAATAATAAATAACATTCAACTGAGCTAACAGCTTTGTTCATATAAATAGTCAAGTTATAATAAATTAGGAAATGACACAGTGAGATGACGAGATACAAAAATAAGCACAACTGCGTTGATGACATTGTTCCGTTGCTTTGTTCTTCTACTCCTACTGCTGGTTAAGTGAGAGGTATCGACGGGCAAATCAATGATTTGGATTGGTCAAAAATACACACGTGACTTTCCTAGACGGAATCTAAACATTATGTCACAACTAGACAATTCTTTGACTCTGTACATAGGAAACCGAAGCAGCCTGTACAACGTGATAGACCATTCGGGACAGCGTGATGTTGGGACAAAAGCTCCCCCCCCTTTGCTCCCACGTCGCTCTCCAATTCCAGTTCAGGTTCATTTGCAGCAGTGGTTGTGTTTGGGATCCAGTCTTTCGCCTCTCAAAGAAAGCACATTAAAAAGGAATAAAGGTACAATCCGGCAAACGTCCGCATCTCCTCCTCCTCGCTCCTGCTTCTCCATGCAGACGTCCCACCACGTCGGCTGGTTTGCTGTGCTCCAAATTCAAGAAAGTTCCTTGAGGCAAGTGTATGGTCGGGTGTTTAGGGGGGGGGGACACCAAAGGTAGTTTCATCTACTTCTACAGTAAGGGTGAAAGATGAAGGTCGGAGTCTGTTTCCATGGTAACCCAAACCTCTAAAAAGCGTGGTCTCTCTCATGGCGGGCGGCCCTCGGGGGCGGGGGTGAGGGTGTGTGTGGCGGGGGTGGGCCGAGGGAGGAGGGACAGAGCAGGGGGTGGAACTTAATAGCTTTTCTGGATAATCCCTAGTGTGAGAAACGAGGCAGGTTAGCACACAGTTGAGCAGAAAGACAAGGCGGAGATGACAGGAGGGGAGGATGAAGATGCGAGCTACAGCATGACAGAAGCCATCTCAGTCTAAAGAACGCTCTTGTAGCGACAACTTGACTCTGTCTCTGGACGCCGGAGGACATTTGCTGGTATTGTTTTCCTGCTCCTGCCTCCGGACGTGCACAGGCGAGGGCGAGGGGCAGTGCTTGTTGGACGTGGGCACCTGTCCGTTCTTCTCGTCTGAAAAGAGTTGTTTAATTACGTCAAACAAGTTACTCAAGGGGCTGCCTGGAGGTACGCGGGAGGGAGGAAGAAGAAGAAGAAGAGAAAGAGAGAAGAAACAAATGAACAGTGGGGTCCACAAGGCAGACAGAGCAAGCAGAGGATGGCGATGAAACAAAAGGGACGGGCATGAAAATACACTCGACAATGGATTAGTCATTATGTTTGTATTGTGTGCACGAGTCGCCGATAAACCTAACATGGATGTGAGGAGGAGATGAGAACATGCAAACTCCACACAGAGATGTTCCACCACGGATTTGAAACCCCATCTCCATCTTAATAGTCCATTTCAAGGTTTTATAGTAGATTTACATAAAATCTGAGCAATACTTGTGGATCAAGTCATCAGAGAGTTAAGTCAAGTCAGTCAGAAGGCAGGGAAGGAAAATGCTATGGAATCACAGGAGTGGCAAAATGAAAAGGGAATACATGTGGAACTATAAAGAGAATAAATAATACAAAAATACACAAATGTAATCATGTTGTAATTCCATCTTGCTTTCCATTTGCTTTTCCTCTTTGCATTTACTGGATGCCTGACGCTAAATGGAAAAAGCAATGTCTATTCATGGACCCGCCTACAGCCTTTGCTGCCAGGGAGACTAGTCCCAAGCAGCCTGCTCTGTCATCCGCTTCCGGTCACCCACGCTAAGCGCTAAATGCAAACATAGCTACTGCATAGTCACTGCGAGCAGGAAGTGTGTGATCAGGTATTAGCTAGTCACCCTGGCAGAAGGACCCGCCCACAGCAAAGAATGGTAGGCGGGTCCATGAACTGACTTTTTCCATTTAGCGTCAGGCATCCGGTAAATCCGTCACTCGTGCTGGCACCGTGACAATAAGGCATAGTTATATTATTTATATTTATTTCTTTTTGTGTTGCAACGCTCTCAGAACATAAATTATGTCAGCAAAAACCTCCAAAAGCGTCACTGTGTGTATTCTTACCTCTCCAATGGGGCCTGTACTACAAAGTAGGATTTGTTTAGCCTGGATAAGTTTGAGGATTTAGTGTAACGTGTTGCATCAGGCGGATAGGAAGCCTATCTTCAGTGATGTGATGTTCATGGTTAACTTCTGTAATGATGGAAAAAATACACTACGTGCTGATGCCGTGCGTTTGCTTGCTCCTCAAACGCAACATTTAGTCAGAATATGCCTTAATATTATTATTTCCTACTAGGATATCGTAGCCATTTATACACCGTTAGTTGAATTGGCACAAACACGCTGTAACAAAGGTCTGTAGATTTCACAGCATTATTGCATTATTACAGTTTTTGCGGTAGTTCTGCAAAGCATCATGGTCAAAAGTAAATTCTAACGCATATAATTCCTTCCTGCGGATCAGACTACAGTAATTCCTAGCAGGAAAAGGAAGAGTGTCACAAAGGTGGTAAGTTAACTGCACACGCGTTACAATTTGAATTGGAGTGGCAGAGAACAAACAGCCTTGACCTGACTAGCTGTGCCTGCCCAGATATGCTATTTTACTCTCTGACTCTTGCCAATGACATTGGTGGCTACCAGCTGGCTTAGTACTGTCTCTGGGCTAAGAGAATAGCCTGGGAGAAGTTAGATTAGAGGTAACAAATGAAGGACCACTATGGACCTTGGTTTCTGGGCTAAATCTGGTCGGTCTGTCATTGCCTGGCTTTAGCCCAGAAATAGACATTAAAAACTGAGCTGAGTTTAGTCCGACCAAACTGGACAAGACATAGGCCAAAAATACTCTTTTCAACCAAATTTGGACAGGAAAGGGATGCCTTTGCAGAGACGTCTTTTTACCTTTTCAACCAAAACTAAAAGTTGTTTCAATGTTTGGTGATGTTGTCTTTTCAACGTCTCTTGAACACCTTTTTGCTGGGTGGATTAGGCTGGCGGATTCAAGACGTTGTCTCTTCCGGTTTTAGTGTAAGTGGTAGTGTGAACTGGTTGAATGGCACCTTTCTAATGGAAACTCGCCAGTGGCGACCTAAAAGCTTTCTGGTTCCTTCAGTCTGTTGTCTGAATGTCATTGCTGTTTCTCCTTTTCATTCATTCATTTTCTATACCGCTTATCCTTGCGGGTATGCTGGAGCCTATCCCAGCTGACTTTGGGCGAGAGGCAGGATACACCCTGGACTGGTCGCCAGTCAATCGCAGGGCAGACAGACAAACATTCACACTCTAATGGACAATTTTTAGAGTCGCCAAATAACCTTACATGCATGTTTTTGGAATGTGGGAGGAAACCGGAGTACCCGGAGAAAACCCACCCACGCACGAGGAGAACATGCAAACTGCACACAGAGATGCCCAACGGAGATTCGAAACCTGAACCTCCTGACTGTGAGGCCAACACGCTAACCACTCAGCCACCG
This sequence comes from Oostethus manadensis, assembly GCA_024372805.1. NCBI lineage: Eukaryota > Metazoa > Chordata > Actinopteri > Syngnathiformes > Syngnathidae > Oostethus > Oostethus manadensis. Next base: position 943,639 of record QODF01000034.1, on the reverse strand, counting down.
TGCGGCCTGTTTCTCCTTTTCTTTAATATTTTCATGACATTGTACAAACACGCGGTTATTGGAGACGTCTCTTGGTGACAAATTAGTCTTGTCCATAATGAATGTTTGGTTTTTCCAACCACTGCCAGGAAGAAGACTTCCACCCACGTGAACAAGTCCGATAGCAGCCAACCACCCTGACGATGCTGGCTTTGATCAGGGCTACCCGAACATCTTTTTCTTTTCTTTAATGTCCACTCTGATAGAAGACGTCCAAGAAGCAGACACAATGTTACGTCCCAAATGCGACTTTGTGGGGAATTATCGAAGCTTCAGATTCCAGATGAAAAAATTGTCAAAAGAAAAAAAAAACATTGAAAATAAATAATGATGGTGTCTGGTTTTGGACATTGTTTTGCCCCGCTGTCTTTGGCGGTCAGTGAACGCAGCACGGTGGTGTGATTGAAAGTTATTGTTTATGATTTCCCCGACGCTGACCATAAAGAAGAGGTTTTAATTTCATATTATTACAGCTGTGCAAGTGCTATTATACACATTGTATGCAGTGCTTGTGTGACTTAGTAGTGTGAGTGTTGGAAGAATTATAATTATTTTTATTCCACCCTTTTTTGGCAGCTAACTACTCCCACAGTTGACCTTACAAAGAGCATAGTTTACCAGCACTTGTTGCCAAAAATTGCAATAAATCCACCGAACAGAGGACTACCTGCCGTGATCTTTGACTTCAACACACCTTGACTGTGGTGTCTGTGGTGTCCCCTTCAAATATTTAAGATTTAAGAACTTAAGATTTGCAAAGCATCGGTTATGCCAGGCAGAACTAAGCCTCCTTCCTTCAATACTTCCAATTCCTAGGGCGAAAGCCATCAATTGGAAAAATCATTCAAGTGTATCGTACTTCCCGATTTCAAATACTATTCAGGAACAGATAATATTTTGTACTGTACATACTGAACTTGAAACTGAAACCAGGAAAATGCAACAAAATAGAGAGTTGTGAAGGATAAAATTGCACTCAGACCTGCCAACAGGTACAAATTTATTGTACTCAACGTGCAGTTTGACTCCTGTTTAGTGTCTGTTTAAGAAACAGACTGTGAACCGGTGGCTAGTCTTGCGATACCCGGTGCATGTCTTTACAATCGGTTAATGGCTAAGGAATAAGGGCTACTTCTTGTCAATCCAGGAGGCTTCTACCGGTGCAACTGTATCGCTTGCTCATCAAACCGGATATCTGATCAGTTAATTGCTCTCAACTCTACTTTCGACCATGAGCGCATTCAAGAGTCAAATTGCATGTTGAGTACAATAAATGTGTACATGTTGGCAGTTCTGCACCAACACTGAAAGTACCCCTTGCCACTCACGCCCCCTCATATTCACCCATCGGAAACGTTGATTGTCATAGCAAGAGTGCAAATGATTACTATCCCACCTGTATTATCAAGACCTCAGGGGCACATTTAGTCACTTTGGGGCCCTCCACATCCTTGTACTGCACTGACAGAAGTTAAATGTAAATATGTAATTTAGGCCACCTTTTTCCTGCTTTTGAAATCTGTTACAGTTAAAGTTGGTAATTACTTAGCCACGCTTGAAGGCCCCTTAAAATCTCGGGGGCCCCAGGCAATGGCTTGTGTATGCCTAATGTTAAGTCCGCCCCTGGAAGGTGTAGTATTCCACGTGCAAGCTTTCTTTATTCACAACGTATTGCCACTGAGACCTTTGAAACCCATTAGTGTAAATGATTTTAGACACGGCAAAACCAGACATGGCATCTGCAGAAATCTCCCGCAGACGGCTCTGTTGTTTCCGAAAACATTATGATCTATGATTACTGTATCTGCTTTTTTCCCCTAAAGGTATTTTTATTTTTTATAAGGAATATACAATAAAAATCAAACATTTTTTTATGTAGTAATTGTATATTTTTTTGTATATACTGTAAATCAGAAAAATAAATACTATCTATCTATCTATCTATAAAAATTAAATGACCAAAACGTACACAGACCTGTGTGGTACAGTTCCATTTTGTGTTGCTCGTGTTATTTTTGTTGGCATCCTGAGTGAGGCGGGCTTTTGATATGATTGACGCCTGTTTGTTTTCTCACAAATAAAAAAAATAACGATTTGATCAAAAATTGGTGAATTTGCAAGCTACGAGTACGTGAGGATCCACGAGATACATATTTATTGTTACAGGGTTAGGTTTTGAGAAAATGGAACAACATTTGTCTCCAAATAAATGGTCTCCACTGTCTCCAAGCAAATTCGAGCTCCACCGGCGTCCTGCACCAGATTGTGTTCCACCTTAGAGAAGAGTGACTCTACCCACTCCCTCCTTTGTCCTCTCAAGTGTCCTCCAGGTGTGCTCGCTACAGAGATGAAGGGTTTAATGACAAAGATTGATGAGGCCTTTTGAAAAGATGGTATGCAAATATCCCCTCACCACCACCTAATTACACTCATTATCTCATTTCAAAGGCCCTGTGGTCAGCTAGCACTAAAAACGTGTTAAGAGCGCCTCGATGGGTTTTGACAGCATTAAAGCACACCTTTTTTTGGAATTTTGCCGATCATCCGCAACGGTGCGTTCTAAGGAAAGAAAGTTCAAGTGTTTGTTCACGAGCTCACCGTCAAGCAGGCCAACAAAGCGAGGAAGTTTGGCGCGCGCGTCTGTGCAGGCATCAAGGCCAAAACCTGGGGCTTGGTCTATCCCTAGATTCCCTAGGGGCGTTTCCCTGGGGGCGTATCCCTAGATTCCCTAGGGGCGTATCCCTAGATTCCCTAGGGGCGTATCCCTAGATTCCCT
>QODF01000034.1:867571-940776 GCA_024372805.1 Oostethus manadensis | reverse complement strand
GGGGCGTATCCCTAGATTCCCTGGGGGCGTATCCCTAGATTCCCTAGGGGCGTATCCCTAGATTCCCTAGGGGCGTATCCCTAGATTCCCTAGGGGCGTATCCCTAGATTCTTTAACCGGTCGAGACAGACGGCTGCCTCGCAGAGCCTGGGTTCTGCCCAAGGTTTCTTCCCCGGGGTTTCAGTGGGTTCTCCGTTTGTGAGCTTCATGTGTAAAGTGCCATAAGATACGTGTGGTTGTGATTTGGCACTATACAAGTACAAATTGAATGGGAGGATGGGCACAATTCCCAAAAAGTGCAGTTTTACTTTAAGTCCTTTAGATTGTTGTTGCACATATTCTTCATGTTTTAGAAAGATCCTCTGTTGAACTAGTTTTTTTTTTATTCTAACACCACTGCTAATCATCATGGTGATTATTTGTTGACAACATCACACTGGCACAACTCATCACGTCTGAAAGGAAGGAGGAGGAAGCAGAGCTGGTTCAGTCCCGCTCTCTCCAAATGTCCGCAATGTCTGATAGTTTGGTTACTTCTTGTTTTGAAATGTGACAGTTTTCCAATATTGGGAGAAAAGAATGGCGGTGGATTAAAAAGAAAACATTACAATGAATAAATAATTAATTGAATAATAAGAAAAAGTGGTTTGTTCAACATCCTTACCGCTATCACCGCTAAGCCAACTAAAACGCAAACTGCAGACGTGCACACGTACGTTGCAGCATGCGTTGCACGTATGGATACATTCATGAGACAGATGACAGAATAAGCACAGGAGGAACGAGGCGCTTGAAATATTTACAAGAAGAGAACATGGCTGCAATCTCCCCAGCAGGTGGCGCTGTTGCCATAAACATAACAATCAGGACAAAAGGCGATGACTTGAAAAAGATGCAAGGAGCAAAAGAAGGGAGAGTTCAGTCGTCCTTTTGTCTTCGTCACTGGACTGCTGAGGGAACATTCCAATGACTAACGAGGACGTGGAGCAACCAATCCCGCGTGGAGTTTGACATGCTCATCATCGATTCACAAAGCAAGAGCGTAAGCGGTGGTGTTGCCATGGTGACCGGCCTCCAACTCGTGGAAGTAGGCGTGAGAAGGTGAATCAGCTTTCCATACCTGACTGTACTCTTCCCTGCCTGGCAATAGGCTGACAATGTTTTGACCCTCAGAATGCGGCGAGGGCAGCCATGCAAAGCCAATCGCTTGGAGTGGCCGCGCGTTCAAGCAGAGGAAGAGGAGGGAAGGCTATCTAGCGCACATTCAGCCGTGAGAGGGCTGCTTGGGGCGGTAAGGTGTGGGGCTGATGAGAGGGTAAAGGTGTGGGTGTTGCTGGGTGGGTGGGGGGGGGATCTACTCACCAGACAGCTGCTGGACTCCAGGCTGGTCGTGTGTGCTTAACAACTGGCTCTGAATGGTCTCCACTACCCGCTTAAAGCGTCGGCTGGGTCCTTCACAGAGATGCACAGAGCAGAGTCAGAAGAACGGACAGATGCGTTCGGGTACACGGGCAGCAGGAGAGTGATGGGAGACAAATTCAAGTAAAGATGAGGACAGTAAAAGCAAATCCACATACAGTTTGGGGCAAAACATTTCCTGTTAGACCCAGTTCGACTAATATCTACCCCCACGTTTGCATATGTGTGTGTGTGTGTGTGTGCGTGAGCACGCTGTGTAAGCCGGCTGAGCTCAGGGAGGGTGGAAGGAAATCTTATCAAGCACTCACAACGTGAAGACTTGTGAAAATCCCTTTTTGGCAGCACATCTGATAACGGTCACCTCTGGGAACAGCACCTCTAAGCATCTGCTCCCCACATACACTTACGGGCCACATATTAGATAAACACACATGCACGATCTAATCGGGTCCAATAGAAAATCTCACTCTTTGCTCGGTTTTAATGCCCATTAGGAATGATACCTTTGCTGGAGTGTGATTCTTTGCATTGACAGTCTACCACAGTTAATTAGATCAGGGGTCCCCGACCACCAGTATACGGGAAGCTTTCAGGAGCAATGATTACAAAAAATACACACAAAAATACGTTTCTAAATGCCTACTTTCAAACGTGTGTCCATTCATATCAATTTTGGAAATATGCGCCATGTTTTAATTTATAAAATTATATACACTTACAAATCCCATAGCCTTTGCATGTATATGTTGTTTGTTGCGAGCGGTGACCCATCCCACTTTGTCTGACAGTCCTTGAACGCTTCATTGTGCCCGCGCATACTTTCTTCTTTCTTTTACTATACTGTATGTTTACCGTCGGCAAGCGCTGACGCTCTGTGGGAATGTGTAAAGGCGAGGTTTGCTGCCATGATTGAGTGATAATGTGCATATTTGTTCTATTGTTCGTCTGATGTTCCTGTCTAGGTTTGACACACTACACAATAAATAAGATACTCGCAAGTTAAACATTGTTCATTTGGGCCAAGAATGCATATATTTTGCCTATATATGTACATGTTTTGACTAACAATAAGCAGTAGTCAACCACTAAACCTAAATAGAATTCAATTAGAAAAAACGCAATCGAGCAGGGTCACGATTTTTGAACCACGATGTAACGGGGTTGACTGTATAAGGGCAGGGGTCGGGAATCTTTTTGGCTAAGAGAGCCATGAAAGCTGCATATTTTCAAATGCGTTTCCATGAGAGCCATTTTTATATTTTTTTAACAGTGAATACAACTAAATGCGTGCGTTTTTAAGCAAGACCAAATAATTTAGAATTGAATACGTCTCTGAACTGGATAGATTAAAATACACAAGCGAGGTTTATATTTTTAATGTAATTTGTAATACTGTGATTTCTGCCCTGGATTACTTTAAATTGGGAGCAAAAAACCTAAAATATTCTTTTTGTAATATTATGACTTTATTCTCACAATATTTTTACTTTATTTCCATAACATAATAGTGTAAGTTTTTCCCCAACCTAATATTCCAAAAATGTTGTTTTGTTTCTCATAATGATTTTTAAAAACACACATTTTTTTAAACTCTATGCTACTAAAAAAACAGTATTTTCCCTTACGTTGAGCCTTTTTTTTCTTAATATTTTGAATTTGTACTTGTAAAATTATGGTAATTTTTTGTCTAATTTCTGCTGTTTCCTCCCACCCCCAAATATTTAAACTTTTTTGTAAATTCCCTTCTTGTAATTATGACTTTATTCCCGTAACATTATAACTTTCCCCGCAACCTAACTTTTCAAAAAAACTTGTTTTGTTTTTGTTTCTTTCCATTTTTGTTTTCTTGTTAAGTAGCATTTTTAGACTGTGCTGTGTGCCAATAAAAAAACAATCGCCAGCCACAATTGTACCCCAGGCCGCATTTTGAACACTCCTGTTGCAAAGCAACACATGTAGGTATGCTAAAAAGTCATGTGTATTTCAGTAAAATAGTAAATTTAAAATAAATAAATGTTATGGCATTAAGAAGTGTCTGAAAGACTGATGCAGTTTAAAAAGAGCCGCATCTGGTTCCTACCGCTGGTATAAGGCATTAAGAAGACGCATTCAAAGATGCAGTGAGTGATAAGTAGTATTCTACACTGGCCACTAGGTGTCAGTAATGTTACTGTAATGTTAAGTGAGACTCACACACACACTGACATTATTTTTTGTGGGTTTGAATTATCTCACTTATAATCCCCAATAAAAACACGAGCCACTGTTGCAGCCATAACACACACCGTGCTCAAACTGAACTCTGAACCCTCAACACCACTTCCTGTCTGGCCACCACTCAGCTTCCTTAGGGAAGACATTTAAAGCAACACACACGACTCTGAGTCTAAATTATTTGTTAAATGACTTTTACTCCTGTTATGTCTACTATATTGAGTAATAGGAGTGTAAAGGTGACTATTGAAGTGTTAGTTTGTGTCTGGAGGGCTCTAATAAAGTCAAAAACTGTATTTAGACGGTGATGAACAGGTTTTCTAACTATAAAAAATATTACACTTATAAATAAGGAATCCTGCTTCACAAAAATTCACTTTTGACAGAACCAATTATTTGCAATAAATGAGGGATTTCTGTTTTGCAAGTGTTGAAGCATGCCGACCTGAGAGCAGGGTGAAGGTGACAGAGTAGATGCCATTCTCCTTGGTGGCAGCTGTGCTCTCCGTGTAGGTGATATCCACCTGGAATTTGACCGGCTTCTGGAAGACTGTCGGGCCGGCGGTGGACTTATACTCTGCTCGGAAACTGGTCTGTGAAATGACGCTGTGGCTCAGGCTTGGAATCTGGGAGCGAAGAGAAAACATGATAATCAATAAAATGTAGGTGATAGGATTGCACATAGGGACAGCATAGATGTTTCATTTTTTTATAGGCATGCAGAAAATGACCACCCTCCATAAAATATGAGCCCACAGGGGATTAACACCTTGGGGAGCAGCCATGCATGCAAGGGATTTAAGCTAATGTAGTCTTGAGTCATCCAACGTCGCACTCCTAAAATGAATGTGTATGCCCCCAAAAAAACTGAGTTATGAAATTGTCACGTGTCACCCTCGTGTTGCGGAGGGGTTGACATTCCATTTATATGAGTGTGCTTCAAGGTATAATTCCACTGATTCGGATGCCAATCTCCTGTCAGGACACCAGTTAGCACAGCCCGGGAGGGATAATAGGTACCTCCAGGGATGGGGGAACATATTTGACATTGACCTGTGCAGGCATACCGAGCATGCATGCATTTACTTAAACTCTGTTAAACTCTTAACTGGGGTGAGGATAGGTTCTGTTCAGTCACGCACTATGAATGCTCAACTAGATTCTGCAGTGCTTACATGGGCTAATGCTGCGGTTCTGCACTATTATACACACACACACACCACATGGTGGTACAGTATGTCCACACACTGCGGATCTAAATAGATGCAAAAACATAAATGCATACTCAATAGACAACATCGACGGCAGAGCATCTATATGCTAATCATGAATGCTTCTGTTGATTTTCTTTTGACCTGGTGTTGAGTCTGCAGTCAGGGGGGGAACAGAAGATGAGCACAACCATTTGGCTGAATTGCTACGTAAATTACGAGCATGTTAGCAGAACTGAGGCCCGCCACGTACTCATGAGGCACATATCTGGAGACAACAAGACTGCAAGAACCACACTCAGTAGCGCACAGGACTGAACTTACAGTATGTCATTTTACGTCAAACAATAGCACACTGGCTCAGGTCTGCTTGCTTCTGTTGTTTTTCCACTTGAAAATAAGTCTTTTATGTAGCAAATTCAGATTTTTTAAATGTAATTACATTTACTATACTTCCTGTAATATCGTCTTATAATCCTTCAGTGAGAAATTCTATTCACACGCTACAGTATATAATCACACACATGCAGGTACGCATACTAGCATCTATCCAACAGTGTTTTTGGTTGCACATTCGGTCAATGGAAACGTGTCAATAGAAAGTGGAACACTCTCTATTCAGGTCAGCACTACGCAGTGGAGAAGGTGAATAAATCATGAAGTCGGGTCGGTACCGAGAGAAATGCTTGAACGATGTCAGCTTTGATGGAGCTGAGAGGCTTGTCCCTGATGACAATAAAGATCTGCTCCTCTTTTTCCAGGTTGATGAAGTTACCAAACCAGGATTTTTTGGCAAGTCTGTGGAGAGAGAACAAAAGAAATGTTACACTATATCAGTGCTCTCAAATAGTGGGGCGGGACCGCCTGGGGGCCGGCATGGTGAACCGTCAGCAGGATGCAGGTAATACTTTCAATGTTACTGTAAACATGCCAACGTGTCCAAATTTCTCTTACTCAACATGCAGTTTTACTCTTTAGTACACTTGTAAGCTTCACAGCTTTCCATTTTGTAGCACTTTCCGTTTCAGTTTCAAGTTCAGTTTGTACTGTACAGATAAGTAAACACAAATGATCAGTGTGACAATAGTATTTTACACTGAGGGCACAAAAACATTTCTGTCCTCTAGGGCGGGCATGACAGAAAATAACCGAGAACCACTGCACTATATAGTTACAAAAAACAAACAAAAAAAAAGCTGACTTTTCACCCCTGTGGAAGAACGGCAGTGACAAGCACCATCCAATTCACACATGCGTTCTTGAAAATGAAGCAGTGTCTCCTGTATGACATATTTATAGCAGTGCACCCATTTTGGTTTTCTGGTCAATCAAAGATCTTTAAAAAGTCCCACCTGTCAAAACCAATTTGGCAGATCCATTTTTTAAGAACTGACACCTTCTATTTTCCAATATTATTTTGTTGAAAAACATTGAACAATACCTGTGAAACAATACATACTTGTTGTTTTAACTGCACAACGTAGTTCTCTTAAAAGGGACTTATTATGCTTTTCCTCTTTTCTGGCGTATAAATTTTGTTACAGTGTTGTAATCTCGTGTTAAACGAGGCCAACGTGTGAGATAATGAGGTTTGCACATTTAGAAGTGAGACCTAAGGCAGTTTTGGATGGCTCTTCATGAGTTTTTTTAACAAGGAGCTCCACTGAAGTCATGCAGCTTCCTTATATGGGCAATGTTGAGCTATGGCTCCCAGGAAATGTTTGTTTGGGTTTGAGGGAAAGCTAATTTTCTTTAGCAATACAAAGCTGGACATTACTTGGTCATGTTTGGTCTTGTTGGCATCAAACCTCCATTCCTCACAAGCAACCAGGATGTGACCGAGTACTTATACTGTGGCACAGCTGGATATGCAATACCATGACAGCAAAAGTACTGCAATCTACTTACTCTGGGGAAGACTCTGGAGTGAGGCTGGACATCTCCTCTTGCGTGGGAACTGTGGAATCAAGAGTTCAGAGGCTCAAAATAATGATAACACCTCTTTGTGGGATAAGACGATTAAAAAAAAGGATCATCATTTCACAGACCTTGGAGTTTCCTGCGGTGGAAGCGCGGGGAACCCAGGAAACTGTTCTTGATGGAGTTGAGGCGCGTCCTCCATGGCATGCCTCCAATGGAGGGACTGGGGGGTGGTGTCGGGGTGGGAGTTCCGGCCGGGCTGTCCTTGGGTGTGTGCACCGGGGTGCCCTTTGGGGTTGGTAGGGGGCTGCCTCTAGGGGAGGGGTGGGGGGTAACCTGTATGAGGGGGATAGATTTAGGTGGGTGGTCAACGTATGAAAAAGGCATGGATGTCACGGGGTGAAAGTGGTGCAAACGGATGGGGGAGGGAGGCACCACTTGGCAGAAGGGCACAGAGAGTTGTGGGTTGGCAGCGAAATGGGAGCGCCTCACTTGGGGGCTATTTAGGGTGGAAGTAACAGAGATTGGAGAGGTTGGAGAGAGTGGGGAGGTGGGTGTGGGGGTCATGGAGGTAGATGGTGGGTGTGATGCTATCTGGCATAGAACTGAGGACTCTGGTGAGGATGCTGCATCTGAAGAAGCTTCAGGGAGCGGGTTGGATCTTGTGGCTTGAAGAGGCTTTGGGGCAATATTGGGCTTGGCCGGCAGCGTCTGCGTTTTGTTAAGTGCAACTGGAAGGGCTTCAGTGCTTGGGGCTAGTGAATTAGGTGTAGAGATACGAGGGCCTGCGTGATTAGGAATTGGCTCAGGAGAAGGACTGGGGCTGGTGTTGGGAGATTGCAGCAAGTCAGTGCATTGAGGTGGAACACCAAACTTTCTACCAGGCTGTTCGGGGAAAATAAATACAAACACAAAGGAAGACATACAGCCATACAAATAGAGAAATAGCATGCAGACGCACAAACACAGGAAAAAAACAAACAAACAGAAATTAAGTAGAGACATACAAACACAGGAAGAAAGTACAGACAACCACCAAGCAGCCAGAAGCAAAGGAAGCAAAACAAAAGAGAGTACATACACAAGACGGGTCACAATTTGAAAAGAAAGTAAAGAAAAAGAGAAAAGAAACATGCAGTTAGAAATGTGACAAAGAAAAAAACAAACAAAGCAAAATCAATGTGGGGAAAAAGACAATGACAAGAGTAAGCAAACATACATAAGACAGAATTGAGCTGTATCAGAAAAGAAAAGCCAGCGGACTCACACATGTGTAGTAAATACAAACAAGTAGGGAAGACAGTTTGGATCTTAATGTTGGAACCAGGGCCAGCACCAAAGCCTCCAGCAAAGGTTTTTGATTTGGTATCGATTCATCTTGCAACTGAAGCCAAATTGGGTAAAACAATTATATGGACAGGATTCCTTAGATTGTTCAATGCATCTATTTTGTTTGGAATCAATTTCCCTTCCAGTTTGACTGACCAAATACCTTATCAGAGGGGTTGCACTTGAATGAGTTTCAAGGCATTTAGCAAACAGAAATCAGTTTGTGCATATATGTAATGTAAAATCCGAATGACTATATTGAATATATTCAGTGTGGAGTACCTCAGAGGTCCGTCCTCGGACCAAAACTATTGTCATCCAAACTGCTCAAATGCATTCGGTTTGCGAATGATACTTTTAACAATTAATATGCAATAGAAGGTATTGAAATTAATAGAGTGAGGGAAACCAAGTCTTTGGGTGTCATTCTGGATGAGAGTTTATGTTGAAAATCAGATTAAACAGTATACAATGGTAAATTTACCAAAAATAATAGCTCCTTGTAAACTAAGTAAAGAATTGACTTGATAACAAAGCAATGTACATTTTTTATAACACCATGCTTATTCCATAGCTGACCTACTGCACTGAAGTATGGGGAAATACTTGCAAAACTTATACGTATTACATCTTTTATTTTGCAAAAAGGATTACAGTATATTCTGAAAAAAATGCTGAAAGCTTATAAAAAGACTTTGCCAGTCAATATATAGATGGGATTTGCATAGATAAAAGAGAAAGCAAGTATAAGTTAAAAGGAACAGAGATCTTAAAAAAAACAAGATCGAAGAATTGACGGATTTGCGGTTTCTCTTAAAAGGAATCAATCTATGGAACAATCTGAACAAAGAAATCAAAAGGATCTAAGACATCACATCTGAGACATCACTTTGAAATGAATAATTAAACCAGTATGTTAAGGAAATATGAAATATCTTAAATACATTTGATCTTCATACCATTGTCATTTTTGTTGTTGTGAATGGCATTAACTGAATTGTAATTTGGGAACTAAAAAGTTACGTGACTAACTGTGTGGCTGTCTGTTATACATATACAGTACATATACATATGCATATATATAAATATACATTTGCATATACAGTATAAATTCATCCATTTTAGTTATATAAGTATATATATGTGTGTGTGTGTATATATATATATAAATATGTGTGTGTGTGTGTGTGTGTGTGTGTGTATATATATATAAATATGTGTGTGTGTGTGTGTATATATATGTATATATATATATATATATGTGTGTGTGTGTGTGTGTGTGTGTATATGTATATATATATGTATGTATGTATGTGAATATATGTTGTTGTTTTTAAAATTTCGTTCCTTGGAACTGAATTCTCGGAAGAAAAGGATCAGATAGGATCTTTTTGCTCCCTTTACTTATTGAGAAAGCTTGTATTTATGTTATACTGTTTTTTTCCTTTTATAAATGAAAGTAAATGAAAAAAAACTAAGGAGAACTTCTTTGGGTTGAGGATCTTGTTTTAGATAACCCAGAGCCTTCTCAGGTTAGTCAACTGGAGACGTTTATCGCAGGCCTACCCGATGCTAGGTCAAAAAGTAGGATTTTGTAACGTATTCCTTGAGCTGGATTTCCACGGAGCTCAAGCCGCAGAAAACAAAGACAGACGGGTAATTGAGCTGAGAGAGGATGGAATGAGACGGCGCTTTAGGCTTTGGGGGAAATTTTTCTCCTGCGCTTTGTCACACAAGTGAGTACACCTCTCACATTTCGGCAACCGTTTTGTCAACGGACGACGCACAGAGTAGTCAGTGTGCAGCTTGTAGTTTTGGGCAGTTTTGATGTACTCACCATAAGGCCATTACTGTCTAAATGACTACACAAGTACATTGTGGCCACAATAGTCGGTATGATGTCATAATGATGATGTCATATTAATAATAATATGTCATACACCCCCAATATTAATAAAGACTGCATTGGTATAGAACTGTAACGCCTCATTAAAATGTATTATTGTTAATTTGCAAGAGCGGATGCATGTCTAATGCGGCTCTTGTATCAGATGTAATTAGAGTCCAAACCAAAAGAAGGGACATTTGCAGTAATATCAGTAATTTTGCTCGCATGTTGTGCTAAAGGTCAGGAGGTACTGCAGTGGAGCCCGAATGACCATTTTTATGTTCTCTTGCTGACATGCTGCAACAGCAAGAAGATGGGATCAGCAGTAGTTACAGTATATGGCCATATGTGTCTGCATTTCTAGGGGTACGGAAGGTGGTGACCTACCCGTGGGCTGCTGAGCGGGCTGGTGGTGAGGCCTGAGGAGGCTCCGCTAATAGATCGTGACCTGCAGCACACGGAAAAAGCACACAAGGTAAGAAGTCATTTGAGGGCTGAACATGTGAAGCTGTTACATGCTTAATGCAGGCACAGGTCAGAAGCTTGGAGGTCAAATGTTGCACTGGGAAGCGCTAGAGCATATGGCGCCCTTACAGCAAGCGGCTACGAAGCGGTTTGACGCGCACGTAGGAGGGTGGAGACACTACAGCACTCACTGCAAGCCCTCACTTGTCAGCACACACACAGTATTTAACAGTGACTCCCAGCAATCAAATGTGTTGCTCTGACTGCACACTCACCTAGAAATCTGTCTTTCCACACATTAGCATTCAAATTAGCTTTTTTTCTCTCGGCCGGCACTTTGCTAATAAATAAAACATGCCAACTCTTTGCACGAGATCAGTAGCAGATATCTTGAGGGGGGGGAAATGAAGTGGGGCGTTTAGTGGTGTGCCATTCATTTTTCCTTTCCATGCAGATGCTGTCAATAATATTGTGAGCCGAGCCAAGCTCCGAAATGAACAATCACAGGACAATCTGTCTCCATCATATACACACTGACACACAAACTACGCCTGTCAACACCAGCTGCTCATTTTTCCCATTCATTCCGCAAAAGGCGCCCTCCTTCTCTTTACGTTCATGCCCTGACGTGTGAACACGTGGCCCGGACCCTTTCAAAATAAAGAGAACGGTAAAATGAGAGTCCCCCCCCCCACCGAGATCTCACAAGACTGGTGGAGTAATGGAGATGGATGGTTCTTTCTGATGTTGGGTGAGCCCCTGAAGGGTTTCCATGAATGGACACCCCACAGCTTATAATGTTACATCTCAGACATAAAATAGAACCTTCTAATTCATGAAGAAAAATCTTCCCCCTGAGACCTAAAAATAAGACGCCTAACTCCTACAGTGGAAAAAAAGTTATTTTTATAATATTCTCACTGGTGACTACACACGTGTGTAGGCGATGTTGAAAGCACGGAGGCTCAGACCAGAGCAGCTGAGCAGACAGTTTACATTGAAGGCTGGCCGTCCACTGAGACGCAGCCAAATAGCTTGTGTGCACGTAGCCAGTCGCCCCTCGTGTCAACACAGACACACTCAGTCTCCTCGGTCCGTTATGACCATATTGTTCAACATACTCTGCATCTGTTAGTGTTGAACCAGGAAGTCCACAGAGCTAATAATGCAGATGGCAATGCTGCACCGTAATGCTCTATCGGAGAGTCGGAGATGATTGTTAAAAAAAAAAAAAGAATGGTTAAAATAATGAGTTAACAATATGATGCTTTACTATCACATGAACCACAATATTTACTGTAGAAAGCATTTCCATGGTTGAAAGTAGGGTTGAGAACAATAAACCGATGCAATTGGATATCCGGTAGAAGCCTCCCGGATTGATAAAAAGCCATAAATCCTTGGAATAATCAATTGTAAAGACATGCACGGTGTTACGTCACGGCTTCGGCATAGTGGCGACGACCCAGAGGATGCAGAGAGCAGGTAAAAAGTATATTTTTAATAATAATTTCTGCAGTGCAGCAGCAGGAATCTAAAGCCTAGCAGAGGCGTGTCAATCCACTAACAAAGACGACAAACGGCAAACTAAGAGGAAAGCACCTGAAGTAAATAGAAAGGAAACTCAAATTAGCAACAGGTGTGACGGATAAGAATAAAGCAAAGCAGGCAGACACGATACAAAATACCGACCTGATCAAAATCGTAAGAGCAGTTGAAAAATGGCTAGAATTTATCTTTTGCACATTTGGAGGTTTTAAGTAGAGCTACAATCTGCAAAAGCAGAAGGGGGAGTGTGAGAAAAAGCACTTTGAAAAAGTCATTTATTGAAAACAACAATTCAACTGAAATAGGCTGTTTATCATCTGATCAAAAGTTTAAGACCATCACTCAAAAAATGACAAAAAAAACTCTCCAAACCAGAACAAAAAATGTTCCCAGTAGGACTCAGTAATGAGTAGCTCCACCGGTGTTATTAATCACTTCAAAAATTGGTTTGGGCATGCTTGATGCGAGTGTTTCCAAGAAGCTAGTGGGAACATTGCTCCAAGCGGTGAAGATGGCTTCACGAAGGACATCAACTGTCTGGAACTGATGGCCGTTTTTAAAAACTTCCCTTGCCATCCATCCCCAAATGTTCTCTATGGGATTTAAATCAGGGGAACATGCAGGATGGTCCAAAAGAGTGATCTCATTCTTCCAGAAGAAGTCATTTGTCAAGCGTGCATTGTGAGCTGCAGCGTTGTCTTGTTGAAAAACCCAGCTGTTACCACAGACGAGGGCCCTCAGTCATGAGGGATGCCTTGTCTTAAGCTTTTGATCAGCTGTAAACGGCCTATTTCAGTTGAATTGTTGTTTTCAATAAAAACTTTTTTCCAAGTGCTTTTTGTCACACTCCCCCTTCTTGCTTTTGCAGATTGTAGGTCTACTTCCAACCTCATTAAGATCCAAATGTACCCGCGGAAAATGCCAACTCCACACAGAGATGTTCATCAGAGGATTAGAACCCAGATCTTTATGCTAACCAACATTTTAACCACTGGGCCACCATGTGGCCTTCATTCTATTGTTATTATTCAATTATTTAAACAGCTTTTCTGGTCAACATGCATGTCACGAAATTCCGTAAAAATAAAAAAAATATTGTTTTTGGTTAAATTGTATGTTTCCGTGTTCAAAAGTACTAATTTGGCACCGGTATTAGATCAAAAGAAACAAAACCCATCCCTAGCCACAGCTGGGCGGGATGGAAGTGATACAAACGGTTCTGAGATGAGTGTATGTAGTGAAAACAAAACCGGAACAAAACATAATCGGTGGAGCCAGGAATCACAGTACCAAAGCCCAAAGACAATTCCACTGCTTTCTTCTTTGATTTGGCTTCGGCAGTTGATTTCCTCTCTGTGAAGCAGATTGCCGTATCAATCAACACACTCTTTAAAGCAATTTCCTTTCCTGAGTCTGGAGAAACTCCCTGATGATCCACTAAATTAATATCCACAGTTCAGCTCCTCCAGTTTGAAGATGTAATAAGACCCCTGCAGCTTCTTTTAAGCAGTTCTGTGGCGCACGTGCTCCCGTTCAGTATCTAAAACGCATTAGAGTCACTAAGTAGCATCAAACTTAAGATTTATCAAGATTACTCCTGATAACCCAACTCATTTAAATTGAATCGGGTGACGAGAGGGGATCTGTCAAGCAAAAAAAAAATTAAAAAAACCCCAACAAATTATTTAATATGCTACTCCTCACACTGTAGCACTTTTTCATATTTCATTTCCATATCATTAACCTGCCCTCATTTCTCCTTGCATGCTGTTAGGATTTTAAATGAAAGCAGTGGGAAACTTGGGCTTTCAAATGCCCTCCCAACATACTTAGAAGAAATACAAGTGATGTGTGTGTGCATTTTGCTACAACAACGCTTACATGTTTGGTTATTCTGCATGAGTCGCCGTCTGCATTATATCGTATATAGCGCTGAGGGATTTTTACTATGACGTCTTTGATCAAATCTACTATCTTGTATGACTGATACTGATGTGAATGCGTTCAGTCAAAAAAAAAAAAAACCCATGCCAGTGTCTGTGTGAAGCTACTTGATAGTTTTAGTTCTCCCAGTCTGTCATCGGGGCATAATAAGACTGACTTTAGTTGAGAGAACAGGGAGATAAAGTTTAAAATGTAGCTTCACAGTTCTCTGCTTAACAACACATTTCACCGCGGCTGCTATCTGCTGGAGAGCAATAAAACACAAGAGGCAGCAGAGAAATATATAGCGAGAGACATTTGATTTGGAGGTGGAGAGGCAGCAGCATATAAAACTAGCAACCAAATCAGCAGCGCAGATAGACGGCCGACAGAGAGAATCTAGCTGCATTTCTACGTTAGTGGAGCGATTCTGCAATAACACGGGTGGGGGGGGGGGGGGGTGACATGGACTGCGAATGAGCGACACACAAGGGTGGAAAAGAGAATGAGTGAGTGAGACTGACAGGAGGTATAAAAAGGCTGGCGGGAGCACACAGTTGACATTTGAACGGAGGGAATAAAAAGAAAAATATTGGATGAAGAAAGATGCAGCAAAGGGTTTTTCTTGTACAGCTGAAATACAAAGTATGACCAAAAGTGTTTGATTTCAGTAACCAAATTGACCAACTAAAATACCCCAAATTTTTATAATTTAAATTCAAATAAATTAAAACCAATCACCAAATTTATTTACATACTTCTTACCCACGTGCAGTCCGTGGCTCACTTTTTTATCGGCTTGCGTCACATTGTACATATTAAATATCAATTAATTAACATGTGCATGTCCTGTTTGACCCTCATCCCGCACCGTAATTTGAGGAAATATCACTGTATAATATACACATTAGCACATAATCTTACCTTTATGTATTTCTACATAGTATCAGCATTTGAGAGCAAATACGAGGTGAAAAAAAAGTATGGCAGTCTATTTGTGCGGCGTGGAACAACATTAAAAGGTGCGTTCGAGGACGGCCTAACAAAGTGAGACGTGCAAAAACTGGGGGATTTCTTAATGTACAGTAGATTATTTTTTAAATATAATAATGGCTCATATTTTCAAAATTGATATCCCTTTATGTAAAAGATAAAAGATTTACATCGCCGCTTAATATAGATCAGTGGTTCCCAAGCTCAGACATTTGATCTGAAGCCATGTACCTTCTAGTCCTGCAAACTTTTGATGTTAATTAACTTAAAATCTTGAACATAATTAATTGGTTCGTTAATTTTATAGTAAAATGTGTATTTTTTGATAAAGTGTCACATGAGCACTAACAAGTAGATAAGTAATCACCATAAATATATTCCAGAAATGTTGGCCATAACTAATTGTTTGATTCTTTCTGGGTCAAAATGTGTATTTTGTATTTTTGTTACACCATGATAAAGTTTCACATGAGCACTCATATATAGTAATTATCCAACAGTACATACTGTAGCTTGTATTCTAGTCTGATGTCGACATTCTTCCGTTTAAATGTGTTGAATTTGAGCTTCACTTTTTTTGTCCACTCACAATGGCTATGACTTAAGTGTGCATATGAATTCATTACCAAATTGAAGGGGAAAGCTTAACAATCCTGATAAAGCAGCATCCGAAATACAAAAAGACCAACGGTGAACTTAATTTTCTATGATGCACACAATGAGAAACATTATGTGCCGTCTTTGGGAACCTAAGTTATAGACAAAAACGTATTCATATCTGCGATTAAATGTGATTAATTAATTACTTTGTCAAAATGCGATTAAGCGCAAATACATATTTTCATCGATTAGCAGCTGTAATTAAAAAACAAAAAACCCTGCAATGATAGTACATACAACGCAGTGAGCTGATAGCAAATCCCACATACATACTACAAAATTATGTAGAAAGTCCTAATATGTTTGTCCACATAATGCACGTAATTATGAGCCCTTACTAAAATTACACAATATACGTTACGGGTTCTATTGTAAAAAGGTAAACTGGTGCTGTTGCATGCAGCTGTATTAGAGCAACTCTCACACTAGCCCAGTCTTATAATGAAGACTTGAATGTTCTGCAGGGATGATGGAGAGGAGCAGAGGGGATGAAATGAGCAGATGAATCTCAACATGGAATTCAAAGATGGACAGCTACAAAAGTGGGGAGCTGCAGAAATGGATCTAAACCATCCAAAGTGTCTCGTGGATGGAGGTTTAAAGCAGCATGAGGTGAATTCTTGATGTGCTCTTTTTGCCAAACTGCTCCACTGAAGAGTTATTAATACATCTGACTCTGGGAAGGGTACACAAATGTCTATATTTTGGCAATCTTATATTCACTGGACTGGCATTCATGTTCCGTCCCCTGCAGAGGAGAGCTGTGTCATTAGGCTCATCGCGTTAACTTTACAGTCCATCTCGTCTGCTGTCACAAACGTCACCGCCACCCAGTAGAAATATGCGCCGCGATGATATACTGTTGGCTGAAATAAGATGTGCAAATAGATTTTAAATGAGCCTCGCTATGCCTTGCGGGGGTTGTAGCTCAGCAGCCACCTTCTGAAAAAGAAGCATGGCTGTGCATCTCAAGAAAAAGTGGCCACTGTGTGTGAGAATGTGATGATCAATGCATTTAAGAGAGTCAGATCTTTAAATTCACAAGGTTTATGGCGAAGTGATTGAGTTCATTGTTGTAGATAAAAGAGAGCACTTCTGCATCTTTCTGTGACCTTGGACGTTTCCTTGCGAGAGAGGGCAGGACAGGGAGTAAAAGGAAGGGAAGAGTGTAAAAAGTGAATACCTTTCTTCTTTGCTGCGTTTTTTTCTGCCATCAGGAATATCCAAGCTTTTACTGTACACTGACTTACTACAGTGAGACAGGACACAAAGCGAGGAGATGGTCAGACTCACAGTCAGATGTTTGCAAAACCCCTGCTGACCCACCCACCTCACTCACATCAAGAGGCTTTGCGTTTTCTGTCACAGATGACATCCAAAATCTGCCCAGCTATCCTAAACATCAATATCCATAAAGTGGCAACGCAAAGCCACCTATGACCTCAGACATCTCCTGTCTGAACAAACATATTCGTCATGTCATGCGTACCGTTGGCCATGCTGTGTCATGTCGATGGCTCTCCTGGCCGGCACAGGCGAGCCTCCATCTGTGACGCTGAGGACCTCCATGGACTTCCTCTCTGGTCTCCGTTTGCCATGTCGGTTCAACATGGGGGAGTCCACACGCTTTTTTGGAGGGTCTGTGTGTCAAAACGCAAAACAAGCAGGTAAGGATCACATTACTACTCACAGGTTTGCTTGAGTGATCATTAGTGCTAAGTGCATTGATATTTACTATTGGTCAGAAGTCATTAATTCCTGGCAGACCTTTACACTAATGGCCACATTATTGACAAAATATCACATTCACTGAGCAGAGTCCAATCATTTAAATATCACTATTTAACAACTCCTATTAGCTTTATAGCCACTGCCAGCTATTATTCAACCAAAGTTAAAGATCTTTGGACCTCTTAGATGGAAATGTTATATTATACGGTGATCCCTCGCCACTTTCCAAGCTTCACTCTATCTCATTTGTCAAAAATACATACATAAATCATGCTGGTTCAGAGTTGAATATGGCATATTTTTCTTCTAAAAATGCACATTTTAGTAGATTATACATACGTTTGGCCTAAAGCATAAACAATGGCTAAGTTAACTACAACACAAATATAAGGCATTCAGAAAATGCATTTAAAGATGTCTGGATGGGAAGTAGTAAGTAGTAAGTAAGTAGCATCTACATTGTTCACAAGGTGCAGGTCATGTTATTATAATGTCGGTGAGACACACAAGCATCAGACTTGAACAATTGCAGGTTTGAATTGTCTGCCAACAGGCACAATAATACGGATCACGGGCTACTGTTGTGGCCGTAATCCACGTTAGGCTAAAACTTAACTCTGAATCCCCAATATCACTTCCTGTCCACCCTCCATTCCGCTCCCTTAGCATCAAAAAATAATATTTATAACAGCACACACAAGCACAAGTCTTGTTTATGTCTAAAAAAGGCTTATTTTCTGTTATTATGTTTACTATTTTGGGTAATGTGAGTGTAAAGTGACTATCGGGATTTTATTTAATGTCTACAGGGCACTAATGATGTTACATTGTTAATTTAGAAATAAGAAATCCTACTTTTCAGAAATGTACTTATCGTGGTCGGGTCTGGAACCAATTAACGTGATAAACAAGGTATGGAAAAACATTTTTTTATGTTGTGTGCAAAAGTATGTGTGCATGTGTGCCATTCCAGCACTGTGGCAGCTCATCTAAATTCCGACAAGTGTAGCTGAAGTAGTATTAGCTCAAATGTTTGACTTTTTTAGAGTCCGATAATATCGCCCCACAGATATTATTGGCCCGAGATTGGCATAAAAAGTGTAATATCGGTTGATATCGGTGTCTGTTTTTTTTCCCATAATGAAAACCGATACTTGCAAAGCCCAATTGCAAGTATTTCTCAGATGTTTACCTACGCATGTTGTACGATGTTTTTTACAGCCACGTCAAGAAGCTAATTGCTGAGGATGTAACCATTAGCATCAACCATTAGGTTTGCGTTAATTCCATGACAGGAAACACGTGATGTTACACATATTGGTATCGGTTGATATCAGAATCGGAAATTGGGAGTTGGACTATATCGGCATATCGGTTATTGGACAAAAAAATCAGACATGAAAAAAGCTGTTGCCGTGCATAGTAACCTAACCCTGGCATGGAATTGTTCTTTTGTGTCTGAGCTTCACCTATCTCATTGCGAGGAGGAAGGTTCTGGTCCTCTTGACTGGGGTACCTCTCCTTACGGTCCAGTAACAGAAAGTAGATCATCTTTTCTTGGTTGTCACTGCAGAGGGGACAAATTAAAAAGGAGGTGGTCTAAAAAGACAATATTGAAAACAAAAACAGCTTAACTTTTTATAGCAAGCTAAAAAAATCAATAAAAATGCATTAGTGTTGTAGTTAGTCTGCAGGTCCTCAAAAGCATAACCATTAAAACTAATTTCTGCTCCGAAAATCATGATGCGAGATTAGTTTCACAGACCATCGTGTGTTGTTGTGCACATACTACATAACAGAGATGTAGTGAACGGTGTGGACAAAGTGTGGAAACATTGTAAACGGGTGTTTCAGTGAGCTAGTAAGCCAGATATATATTTCGCCTCTGGGCCAATTTTTGCAATGCAGAGCAGTCGGAGTTTGGCCTCTTATAATAAAAGCAGACTGCAGAGCAGCAGGAGGCAAAGAGACAAGGACCTGCAGCTTCAGCTCAAATGAAGTAGGGGGAAAGAATGTGGACAGCATATTCTCCCTGTCTTGCACTATTACTGGTCACTCCTGAGAGACAGGATGGAGAGTGGTGATGCTCTCCTGGTCAGTTGTCAGAGGTGGGACTAATATAAGCCAAAGTGTCCTTGGCATGTATTTTTGCTTAGCTTATAAAAACAAGCATAAGCAGATGAGCACAAATAATGTGACCCTCACGCTTGTTTATAAGGTCAGCCTGCAACTCACGGGAGAGGAGTATTCAGTGGGAAAAGATGTAAGCGCTGTGTGATAACTGCAAAGTGATCCATGGACTCTGACATCTAAAGTGACAGCCGCGCAAGATTTCGTAAGAGCGGAAAAGAAACCATAGCTGTCGGTGTAAATCACTTTTTATTGTTTCCCATTTTCATCGGCTCCTTTTACTTTTTTCATCTTCAAATTCTCTTTGTCCCCCCCCGCCCCCAAGCCCTCCGTTAAGGTTTCCCAGCACACTCACTCATCTGAAAGCAAGTCCTTTAGCAGCTTGTTCTTGTCTCTGAAGCAGCCCAGAGAATGCATGCTGTCTAGGACGTCTGGGTCGATGTCATCTGCAGACGGGAGGCTGCGGATGGTCACCTTCCTCGGCACGGGCTGCTCAGGCTCCGGCTCGTTCTTACCCCCACTGGGAAGGCAACGCATGAACATACAAGATAAGCTCATGTGCTGGATGTGATTTGGCCCTGCTGCATGAGGGTGAGATATGTGGAGAGCAAGCCTGGGTACGACACCATTACATATTTACCACATGTTGCATCATCTTCCATGAAGTATGGTCATCAACTAAAAAGCTAAGTTATGAGTTTGCATTCTACATCTTCTTTCTTTCTAGCTTCCTTCTGGACAGAATTGGGTTGTGTGGGTCTGTCAAGGCCGTTTTTAATTGTAAAAAACATCTAATGTACACTGATACGCAATGATAACAATTAATTTATGGTCAGCACAGGATGTTGGAGCTCAAGTTAATTACCAACCCATTTTTTAGGCTCTCTTCATCTGTTCAGGATAGCATAAGATTATAGAAACTGACATCATCGACGGATGTGATCAACTATAATTGAATAATACTGTGACCTTCATTAAAGGACACGGGATGGCCCAGCTTCCCCAGTTTCTCTGCTTGGGGACATGCCATATGTTGTAAAGTAGTGCTTTTCAAACCACTACCCTAATGTTAGCATATTTTCGGGCAGCGGGGACCCTGAAAATCATTTTATCTCCAAAAAGGGGGGCGCTGCAAAAAAAAAGTTTGGGAACAACTTTTGTAAAGGAAGTGTTTTTGTTTTGTTCAGACACTGGCTGTAACTCTTAAGTCCGCTTCTTCTCTTCCCATTCCTGTCTTGTCGCTTCTGGCTTGATTTAACAGCACCGTCTGATTGGATGAACGTTCTCTGGCAGAGCCAGTAACTCACAATGAACGCAAATTACTGTACTACATATCCCGCAGAATAAGTTATTTCAAATAGCTGACACCACAAGTGATATAAAAGTTCAACAGAGAGTGAACCCCCCACGCCCAATTGCCGGGTCCCCTTTCTTCCCTGCAGTGAACCACATGCTTTGTTCAAGCACTACCCCCACACCCCGAGGCTTGCGCCGGTGTACATGACCAAAACTCAAAGCCGTTTATCATGTGATATTGCGCCTCAGGCCGGGAGGGCGTAAACATGGTGGGATACTTACATGTACCATGTGTGCTTCTGGATCTGTTCTAGCTGGAAAACCAAAAGAAAGAAAGACTGCAGGTCAGAAATGAGGCAATGCATTCAACTTTTAAAAATTACCTTTACATATTTCTCAACTCTTTGGCACCCAAACAAAATGATTGCTGAGTAAATAATGGAAGATTACAGAATAGAGGTGGATGCAACGTGGCCTCCATAATCTCAGTGAACTAATAGAAGTGTGATTGGGCCACAAAGGCTGACTGAAATATGAGAGGATCAAATGAGGCCCTCAAATATTAATAGTGCCAGTGGAAAAATAAAAGGGTAAAGAGGAGAAGTGCTGGCATGAGTAGACGAGAGAGAGAGGATAACTCGAAAGATATACGCAGAATAATATCTGCTCCATACACACTGCTGACCCACACAAGCACCTCCAGGTCTAAAGGGAATCTCTACTTCTCATTCTCTTTGCAGCTCACATGCTTTCTCAACACAATTTTAATGCGCTTGCTCGCCTTCAACGTAGACTTTTTGTCCAGGCTGACGTCCAGAACCAGAGAGAAAGCGCCAGTCAGAGGCCGACAAAAGAAGATGTCGGTTCAAACGGCTGTGCTGTGCTTCAACTGGCCATAGTGGCAAACAGGATCAATGTCTCTGCTGGGACTTTCTTTCGCTCCCGCTGCTGTTGTGGGAACCACGGGAGCTACACACAGCAGCCTTAATTATTGGCATTTATTCACGGGCAGTGTCTGGACAGCGTACCTCCATCAGTGGCAGAGCTTTGCAGCTATGGGTGGCTCCTGCCTGCTTCCACAGAGGGCACGCTCTTGATGGACATCATGGCAATCCCATACCAGCCAGTATGTGGCCTATTCTTTCACACTTTTATCAAATGGCGGCAGACCAAGATGCAATATTACACCCCGACAGAAAGGCAGGCTGAGTATTGCATCCTTCCATTACTGAACGTGACAGCAGCAATTGCAGTCACTTTAAATGGAGGAATGTTGCAATCCTACTGGCTTTACGAGTGTGTATTTATTTGTCTGCTTGGTCTGATGCAAGGTGCTGATAAAGGTGCGTGCAG
This sequence comes from Oostethus manadensis, assembly GCA_024372805.1. Taxonomy (NCBI): domain Eukaryota; kingdom Metazoa; phylum Chordata; class Actinopteri; order Syngnathiformes; family Syngnathidae; genus Oostethus; species Oostethus manadensis. The sequence goes on along the minus strand of QODF01000034.1, from coordinate 918,696 downwards.
GTCTGTTATTACACCAACTACCGTGTCTGTTCATTGAAGTAAAACAATTTCATAACATCAAACGCTCAACTATCACTGTGCACACAAGTGCTTCTCACAGGAAGAGTCAAAAGGGGAGCTGGAACCTATCCCTAGCAGTGACACCAGGATAGGCTCCAGTATACCCACAACCAAAATGAATGGATGAATAGTCTCCTTTATTAGACAAGATATTGATCATCTGGACCAGACATTGTGGATTATGAAATGTTTCTACGAGATTTTGGGAATTTTTCATTCATCCAGAAGAACAATTGAGGTCGCTCACCATTTCCCCTTTCTAGTTAATCCTGAAGACAGCACGAGTTGGATGGCTTTGGGGTAGGTGCTCCACACCAACCCAATCATCCAATCCAAGTTTAAGGACAGAGCCATGATGGATCAGAAAATGTTCACAAACATTTCACAAACAACTCCCAGCAATTTGGAAGCATACCATTGGGTAATTAAAATGCATAGTCCATATATGAACTAGTTTTGCTATCAATACGCTGTCAGTTGCATTCTACAAATGATTATCAACTATCTGGGTTATCATTCCCACTGCTACTGGATTGGGCACGGAAAACAAAGCAGTCATAACACTTCAGGTAGTTGGGCTTTTTGACTTTGCGTGAGGTCACAACACATTCCCGGAGCTGTTTGGACCTCTGTAGCATGCAAACGACAAAGCGGGCGGGGGGACAGGTAGCATATTCTCTAACAGAAGCTCAGCCTATGTGGAGCCCTTTGCAGAGGACGGTGCTGGAGGCTGGGTGACATAAGCAGATGACCTCAGGGTGACCTGTCCTTGTCGCGCAAAGGGAAGAGGAAATCAAGCGTGGTGTGTCCCCGCAGCATACAAAAGAAGTGGAGCCTTTCTCGTTTGGGTTTTACTTCCACTTGTGGCAACTAATGTTTGCTCCTCCCCTGCAAATGAGCACATGTTGACTGCATATGATGATGCTAAAATTGTCTTTCCTAATGCACATACACGTGGATGGAGGCAGCACAGTGGCATATTAGTTTTCACTGCTGCACCACTGCAAGAAGGTCCTAGAAACACCTTGGCTTTTTTGTTGTCGCGTTTGCTTGTTTTCCTTGTGCTGGGTTTGGGTATTCAGTCCCAAAATGGGTATGTTAAGATCACTAAAGACTCTAAATTGGCCATAAACATGAATAATTGCAGTCGAACTTAATATTAATGAAGTTAGGGCTTTTTTCCTAAATAAAATATTGATTGTGTGCACCAAACACAATCTTGATTCTTTCTGTATTTGAGTTGCCTTCGTCCTCTCTGCCCTGCTTACTCTTTGTCGTCACATCCCATCCTATCCTGTTCAGCGATGTGTGTGTTAAGGGTCAAGAACTGAAGAGAGCAACAGGTGCAAGGAGAGCGAATAAAAGCAGCAGTCCTCTCATGAATCTACATCTAGTACTTGAACAAAAACTCAAACAGAATGTGCGATGAGGCAAACATGTTTGGAAGAAAAGAAGACAGTAAGTCGACTTGCCAGCAGAGATATCAGCACCTTTAATGCGTATCTCTACTCTGCTATTCTCACCTCCTCGGAACATTGCATTGCTGCAAGGCTGCATCATATTTCTCCTCTCCTGCATGAATGCTGCTTCTTTGACATTATTAGACATAAATATTAAATAATCACCTTACACTAAGTGGGTTTGCTGGCAATGTATACACACGGCTGATCAAAATTTTAGTACCAGTTGAAAAATTGCAAGCACTGTTGGACCTTCATGACGTTCTAAGTAGACCTTTAAAATCCAAAAAGAAGAAATGGGAGTGATACAAAAAAGTCGAGTAAGCAAATACCAGAAAACTCCAACAAAGTCAGAAAAAGTCACTAGAGTTGTCGCTAGTCACATTTGAGAAAATACGTCGAAATGTTGCCATATTTAGCAACAACGTCACCACGTTGGCAACTCTGACACACATTGTTGCCAAGATTTGGCTATTAAAGTCTCTGGTCTTAAACTTTTAAGCAGCTGATCAACAGCCTATTCCACTTTAATAGTTGTTTGCAATAAATTGCTTGAGGTTTAGTCTCACTCCTGTGTATGTGTTTTCTTTTTTTTGCATTTTGAACCTCCTTAAAATGTAAAATGTGAATTCTTGCAATTGTTCAACTGGTCTTAAAATTCTGATCAGGCGTGTAAACTGTATACTGAGAAGATTTATGCACAAACCGTGGCTTGAAGAAAAAGCATAAGGTTATGTAAACAATGCTGCATGGCATTCTGTAGACATAACTTTACACCATCCAATTGGTGCGAGATTTTTTCTATCCACCGAGGAGGATTTGTAAAAGTTATATTATGCCCTGATGCATGGTGTCCTGGTGTAAGTAAAAGTACGGATTGCATTTGTGGACACAGTGGAAGACCTTACAGTCTTATTGAGAACTCTTTTTGGACACATTAAACTCAGCATAACACAGCATATAAAAATTTTATGATCCACATTAGGATGCATTGACATTCATGGTGTCCCAAAGTGGGAAGTCATAAAAATCAGTGGAATTTTTGGCATTACTGACAGTGCATTGGAGCAAGACAGTTCTAATATGTATTTTATATTTGACAACAGAGGAGTGGTTTGGTTGTAAAGTTAATGCATTCTTATAAAGTTGTCTCATAATCCTTTTCATTATTGTTTTTGGAACAATATCCTTAATTATGTCTGGATGACTTTTTTTTATTTGGGCTATTGGGTAGTTAGTCTTATGACTCTTTTGTAGTCCACAGCAAATGACCATTTAGTAATAAGTATTTAATATATAATCGTATTAACATAAGAGGCTTGTACTTGTATTTATAAATGATTACCAATTTTCAGAGAAAAAAATCCAAATAAAAATCTGCAAATTTGCAGGGCCTTGAAAGCTGAATCACAAAATGCGTGGAGCTCAACGGTACATGGTTATTACAAAAACACCATCGGTTCAAAGGTCAACATCCACAAGCTGCTGAAAAAGCATACTCTCCGTTACGTACCGTTAGTCTTTTGGAGGCGTCTACTTCTATCATGCCCCGCAGTAGGTTCTGACAGTCGGGAGGGATGAAGTGGGGCATGTGAAACACACCTAACTTCACCTTCTCCAGCAGATTCCTCAGGTTGTCATCATCAAACGGCAGAGCACCCTGAAGGGAGACATGGTAAAAGGAAATTAGATTACTTAATGGCAGCTTGAGTGCAAAAAAATATGAAGGACATCATAAAAAAAATTTACATTATAAACAAATGCTCAACAAGGTTGGCTGTGCTGCTCACTCGCTTGCTCAAATTCTCCAGTTCACGAATGAACCAATCTCCCCTCGGCAACGACGCAAAATAATAAACAGCAGTTAAGACGAAAACAAGGGCATTTCTAATAATTACCCCACTTTGGCATTTATGATGTTCATTCAGCATTATCATAGTCATTCATCAGAGCGAGCTGACACCACACAGATGTGGCTGCATGATGAATGGCAACCTCCAGCGGGTGCGGGGATCAGGGGGGATGGGTGGAAGAGTGAGGAAGACAGAATAACAAGAAATGTTGGAGGGCGTGCTTTTGTAAGCGATGATCTGAGCGGGGTCTAACGACTGTAGAGTATCTGTGTCACCCACATGCACATGAATGTCTTTCTATTACAGTCTAAAATGATGAAACTAAGACGACGAGACGGGAGAAAATCCTAAAAATGGTAAATTCTATAAGCTAAATGCAACACAGGGGTGGATGACAACCGTGCACACATACACACTGGTGTAAGAAAAGAAAGCAAAAAACATAAATATACACACGAGGCCTGTGGCTAAAGTCACTCTGTCAGCGATGGTATTCATTCTCAGCAGCACCCTTCCAGTTTGACGGTATGAATTATTCATGAAGTGGGAACCTCATGTCCGCAGGAACTACAGTACGGCTGTTGATGAAACAATACTGCAGGGCTGCATGATGGGAAACCACAGACATAATAAAGCTGGACAAAAATACACTACTGTGGATCCTATAAAGTCTGCATGGATGCAAACTTAGCTGGAGGGAATATGCATTTAACTCACCGACCTATGAGTTTACCCACACTCCTTCTATCACGCTGAGGTCAAGCTCAATAAAGAGTACCATGGCTGTGCTGTCATGCACCCTATTACAGTATATTGTCCCAAACTTTGCATCCAGCCAGCAAAGACCAAGATGACACACTCACCACCAATAGGGCGAAAAGAATGACCCCGCAGCTCCAGACGTCCGCTTTCCTCCCATCATACTTCTCTCCCTGCGGACGAGAGCGTTAATGTTAGGATTAGTGAAACAAGACTGAGGCCTGGAGAGAAGTCTAGTAAAAGAGTGTATGATGTATGGCATAAAGCGGGAAAACACTATCAAAGGGGACAGATTATTCACATTTATAGCTCTGTTTTTTTATTCTGGGACTCCACTGTAATGGCTCTGTGTGATCCACAGCTCCTAAAAGCCCATTTTATTTGGAATGGCCAAACTGCCTGGAGCGGCATATATTATCAGCCAACGTAAGGTTGTTGTTGACAACGATCTAAAACAGAGTTTTCCCAAACTCATTCTACAATTCTTCCAATGAATTAAAAAAAACCCCAATAGATGGGAACATATTACAACGTGAATCACACGTGTGCTTGCTTGACCATCCATCTAAGAGAATTGTGACCCAAAGTCATACATCAGGGGTGTCCGAAGTGTCCAAAGCTTGGGGGCTGTTTTCGGTCCACAGCTCATATAATAAAATTAATCCCTTATTGATGCAGCGTCTTATTAGATCCCAGGTGGTGAAATGGTACCGTACATGTCACAGCAGAGGACATGGGTTCAATTCTCAGCCAAAGCTGTGTCAGGAAGGCAGGGCTCCAGACGCATGGCCATGTATGTGTCCCGTATTGAGCTGACAAGCTCCGCGCTTTGTCCCTTACTAGCGTGAGAATGAAGAACGGTCTGTGAAACATGGAGTCAGTTGACGACACCTTGTCACAGTCTAAGCCCATCGATGCCAGAGTTTGACCTTTCTGCCATCTTGGTTTACACACTTTGCTTGTCTGCTTCGCTTGCTGTAGCTACCTAACTAGCTAGTTTTTGGCCTAGCCTCTCTCCAAATGTGACTTTTTTGTTTTTTACCACGGTGCCATTTTGTATTTAAAACATACAGTCAATGCGGTTAGTTTGGAGCTCGTTTTTGTCCCACGGGGATCAGGTTTATGTGGTACGTGCTCACTAGAGCTGTGAGGTTCATGGCTGGTGAAGCACTGACTCCTTAAATGAATAGATTAAAAGACCTATGCCACCTTCAAGGCATACCAAGACCCAAAAAAGGTTGATCCGGGACGTCCTAAGCTTCCCTTGTTGCCCACACAGACCAAGCTCTACTGCAAATCACAACCCATTTTGCAGATGCTGCTTAGCTATTTGTCCGCTAGGTCAGCCTCAAGAAGACATTGGTCCTTCACCAGCCTGCACTCGATGGGGAATACTAGTTTATTTGCACCTCTTTCAGCAAAAGTCAAGAGATCTTCCCAACACACTTCCTGCCTTTGCAGTACTTGCAAGGGTACTGAAGAGTATGTTGGAGTTTGCCCAACCGGTCTACATGTGCTTTGTAGATTTGGAAAAGGCATTTGACCGTGTCCCTCGTGGTGTCCTGTGGGGGGTGCTCCGGGAGTATGGGATTGGTGGTCCGCTACTACGTGCCATTCGGTCCTTGTACAATCGAACCAGGAGCCTGGTTCGCATTGCCAGCAGTAAGTCGAGTTTGTTTCCGGTGAACGTTGGCCTCCGCCAAGGCTGCCCTTTGTCACCGATTCTGTTCATAACCTTTATGGACAGAATTACTAGGCCCAGTCAAGGCGTAGAGGGAGTCCAGTTTGGTGGCCTTAGGATCTTATCTCTGCTATTTTCAGACAATGTGGTCCTGATGGCTTCATCAGGATGTGGCCTTCAGCATTTGCTGGAGCAGTTTGCAGCTGAGTGTGAAGCTTCTGGGATGAGACTCAGCACCTCCAAATCCGAGAACATGGTTCTCAGTCGGAAACGGGTGGATTGTCCCCTCCGGGTTGGGAGTGAGGTCTTTCCCCAGGTGGAGGAGTTCAAGTATCTCGGGGTCTAGTTCGTGAGTGAGGGACGGTTCGAGCGTGAGGTCGACAGCTGCTGTCCCGGATTGTCGTGGTGAGAGAGAGCTGTGCCGGAAGGCAAAGCTCTCTGTTTACCGATCAATCTACGTTCCCACCCTCACCTATGGTCATGAGTTATGGGTCATGACCGAAAGAACGAGATCGCGGATACAAGCGGTGGAAATGATTTTCCTCAGCAGGGTGGCTGGACTCACCCAAAGAGATAGGGTGAGGAGCTCAGCCATCCAGGAGGAGCTCAGAGTAGAGCCGCTGCTCCTTCACATCAAGAGGAGTCAGTTGAGGTGGCTCAGGCATCTAGTCCGGATGCCTCCCGGACGCCTCCCTGGTGAGGTGTTCCAGGCATGCCCAGCCGGGGAAGACATAGGACTCGCTGGAGGGATTATATCTCACAGCTGGCCTGGGAATGCCTTGGGATCCTCCCAGTAGAGCTGGAAGAGGTGACCAGAGACCGGGAAGTCTGAACTTCCCTAATGAGACTGTTGCCCCCGCAGACCCGGATAAGCGGAGGAGAATGGAATGGAATGGAAAGTGCTGGAAGTTGGATACACCTGTGCTATCATAGGGAATTTATTTTATTTTTTCTTAATCATTGTTTCGGATTTAACATTTGATGATGTGACGACAGGCTGGTGGCTTCTGGCCTACAGTAAATATTGTTTGATTATACTAATATGCTTTGTCACCAACACAAAGCTAAGATGTTTTGTTTATCATAAATTGACTTATATTGGATTTATCTTTTTTATCATCTACTAATAATGTATATAATATGTTTAATGTAGACTGGAATCTCCAGCATAATGACTCTGTTCACTGTGGCTATTTGTTTTGTATTACAATTTATTCATTGGTGTATAACCCCTAGAGATTAAACATGCCGCTTCCAAAGTGGTCCTATTACAATCATACCTACAAGACATTAGGATAATAGCTGGCAGTATAGCAGTAAACAATGAAAAGCATATACCGGTGAGTTCGCTAAGTAAGAGGCAGAAAATGAATAATATATCTCCAGTGAGAAGCTAACAAACTTAACTCACCCTGATGACCTCTGGGCAGGCATAATGTGGAGATCTGTTGGGGTGGCAGAAAAAACAGAATGAATGTGTAAAGTTAAGCGAGGGAAAGGAAAACTTTTAATACATTTGCATTCCTTTCTCGACACCTGATCATGCAGCTGCACGGCATCGTGACTTGCTTTCATAAAACCGTTACACATTAAAGCGGCCTACACATCAAACTGTGGAGAGGAAATAAATATCTCAAATGAACGTGGATCAGACTTGCCACAGGAAGTTTGGACCGTCGTGAGGGTGTTTGGATGTCCTCCTGCTCGCGCCGTCAAGGGCAAACGCTTGCAGCAGACAGTAAGCAGACCTACTAATCTTTTCAGCACCTGGTTGTGCTGACAGTAAAGCTAATGATTGACCCATCAATATCGTGTTTAGATTTATTGAGCTCCTAGACAGTGGTTGCTTCACAGGTGAGTGGAGTGGTTGTTGTGTCACCTGCACACTGAGAGATGTTAACATTGGCTAGGCATCATTTGAACAGCTCTTGAATTGAATCTAACTAAATTGTGCTCTAAAATTGTACTCCATGAAACTAATCTATTAATTTTACATGTGTCTTTTTTTTCTTTCATTAGATATCCTATAAAGACAAAAAAAAGCCGCCGTCTCCTCAGCTTCCACTTCCTTCAGTCTTATTTAATAGCAATAATAAGAGTCTGACATCCGCAAACATAGCATCCATTAGATGGCCTGTTCGCGTGTGTTTACTCATCTATCACAGGCACGAAGTCCTAACTCCCTCAGGCTGTCAAAACACCGTCCCATTTACAAGCACTGCTACCGCGTCCATGAGGAAGTTCATACATGAGCACATTGAAATTCTGCCTTCCTGATTGGAAGTGTCATGGTGCATTATGCAAATGAGTGTGCGTGTGTGTGTGTGTGTGGGGGGGCAATTCTGAGATGCCACAAACACATAAACCATAGCAGAAATTGTATAAATAAATACTATAATTACCTGTTATTATCTGTCTCTTTGTGCTTTGTTATGCATGTGGCATGCAATACATATAAATGCGTCCTTAGAGACAGAAAGTATTTCAATAACATTTCCGAAAAATTGCTTGAACAAAGGAAAAAGACTCCACATCATTATAAGGCCTTTTTTCTTCTCACAGGTGGGTCACAACATTAGGCAAACCTCCACCATCTAATCATATTCCATTCTTTTTCTTTTTGTTTAGTTTATGATTGGCATGGGCAAAGACATATTATTATAGTCGGTGCAGTTCACAATGGTGTTGAACTCCACTAAATCACACTGCTGTTATTTCAACCAAGTCTCAGCATCATGCAATAGTCCAGCAATACTGAACATCGTATTGGATCGTATCAGATTGTTTAGTTGTATGTAATCAAGTGTCCAGTGAGCGTACGCTGCAAAGATTACTGACATATGTGTCTGGTCAAAAATAAATTACTTACAATCATCAAGGCAGGAGATCAGCGAGGTAGCTTCATGTAAAAGCCTCATTTAATTGATTTATTTTCAAAACACACTAAATGTACATCATGATGAAAAGTATTGTTGCTTTTAACATTTTATACTTTGCTCACGCCTTGACCAGATTGTAGAACATGTTTAAAAATTGTGCAAATTGTAAACATGTGGACACATATGAATATTAACATACATTTGTGAAAATGTGAAAATCTGTTTTTCCCCTCAAATGTGTGCAACTCCTCCATGCATACATGCTAATTTACTTTCACCATTTAAGTGGTGAAACAAACTGCAAGCACTGATGAAATCACAGCCAGTCATGTGCAGGAAGACAGAGGATATCTGCATGTCTGAATGCATATACAGGGTGTCCCAAAAAATGTATACACACTTTAAATAAATGTAAACTAGGTGTTTATTATAATTCATTTAATTTTCAACATAAAAACATAAAAGAAGAAGTCTAGTGGTATAAGGTCTGGGAAACGTGAGATTATTAACTACCAGATTATTATTTTATATTTGTACATTATTTTACATGTTGAAAATTGAACAAATTATAATAAACACCTAGTTTACAATTGTTTTAAGTGTGTATACATTTTTTTGGGACACCCTGTATATATTGTATGCCAATGCCGCTATGCCCCGCCCCTTGTCTGTAATAACGTATGTGCTCACAGACTCGCCCCGATTCTACCTGAGGCCGGCATCATCGGCTCCATTACCCATGGCAAAAAGAATACATTTGTGTCAGACCGCTGACTAGAGATGGGGGCAGATAAATGCGTTTAATTAAAAACTGTCATGTCTGCACGTAGACACGGGAAAGTCACGGGAGAAGGTGCAATCAATAAATCAACATGAAACCTATGGAACATCTGCATGTAGCCAAAACGACGGTGTGGCTGGACATACATAGATAATGCACTGCTGCAATGGGGCACCGGTGTGTCGTTTGCATGTGTACGCATCTGTGCATTTCCATGAATAGTTGATGATATTTTGTAGGAATGAATACTGTAGTAATCTTCATGTCACTTTGGTTGGCGTGCCCTTTCTAGGAAAAATACACTCTTCTCTGCTTGCCCCATCGGAGTCATGAGGAATTATGCAACAATCATGCCAGTGTGTGCATGTACATTTATGTTTATTTAAGCAAGTTGTGATGGCACATTGGGACGTGGTCCAAATAACCATAAATAGACATAGCTAGGACCAAATGTTTGATATGAAAGGCCTTGTCGACACTTTTTGTGCATGTCTGTTCTCTGAAGTGCGTGTAATCTGAGCGTGCCTAATTTTAGTCGGCGGTATAATCTGTCCGGAATTAGGTTTGAGTTTGGCACAGATGCCACAGGGCTTGCATGCTTGGTGTCACGTGATGTCACCACAGAGTAAATGTTCTTCAAGATCATCTGCCATTTGTGGTTTACATGCACTCCGCTATAATATATCTAAACCTCTGGGAAAAACAGGCCTCTAGGGTCACAGAAAATGTAACAATTTGCCCTCGCCGTGTGTGTCGTCACACAAGCTGTCAGTTCTTTGTGTGAAAGAAATCATTTTAACAAGTATCCATGGGTTTAACTGAATCTTTTGCTTTCTCTTTGGCTTGTTCCAAAAGCAGGAACAACTAGCCTCTACAAAAGGTGTTAAGGGAAGAAGAAAACAAAAGAAGTACACTAGGTATTTGATATGTGAAGGAGGCTTAAATTCATGAACACTGACCTTAACTGAGGCGAGTAAGGCCTGCAGTTCTATGGATGTTGTTGTGGGGTCTTTTGGGACATCTTGGATGAGTCGCCATTGCGTTGTAGGGTAATTTTCGTTGGTCGCCCACTCGTGGGAAGGTATACCACTGTTCCATGTTTTTAGCATTTGTAGATAATGGCTCTCACTGTGGTTCGCTGGAGTCCCAAAGTTTTAGAAATACCTTCATAACCAATCACTCAGTTTTTCCAATCACCATCACTTTTTCACATGGTCATGTAGGTTTGGATTTTTTTTCTCCATTAATAAACGTTTCATTTAAAAACTGCATTTTCTGTTCAGTTTTGCTGCCACTGACTAATATTTACATTTGTTTGATGATCGGAAACATTCAACTGTGACATCCCTCCATCCATTTTCTATGTCACTTAACTTCATTAGTGACAAACATGCAAAAAAAAAGAAAGAAACCAGGAAGGCAGCAAACTGTTTCACACCACTATGCATATTGCTCCAAATGCAAAAACAAATGAGCTTGCCGCCGCTCCAGCTGAGCTGGTCTCATGTTAATGATATCTCCACCGTTGTGTGTTAACGTGAGGAAGTTACATCACCATCAACTGTTCAGATTGTTTTTTACACCAGTCTGACCCTGCACGATGTTCACTAGGCTTTGGGGTTCAATAAAACGTGTGTGGAGTCCTCCCACTTTGAAAGTGACTTTTCCACTTCATTGCAGTCATTGTGGGATTGATGGGCCCAGCATGGTCGTGACTAGCGCATCATAAAACCCAGCATCTGATGTGAAGAGAGAGTAATGTGCGGCCATGGCCCTGGCCCTGCACGCAGCCATGGCATACTCTGAGAGAGACACCGTCTGTCCATCCTTAAACGCCCAACCCAACATCACATCAGAACACAGAACCAATCAATGGGCATTTCCCACCATCTGTCTGTGCCGTCACCAAATGTCAAGGTTAGGGGAAGAACAATTCATTTTATTTTCATACTGATACAATCTACATTACTCACCCGCAGCTGGTTTCCAACAGACTGTCTCCAACCTGAAGAGAGGCCATGCCGAAATCCGCTATCCTGATGTTGTTCTTTTCATCGAGCAGCAGGTTCTCTGGCTTCAGGTCCCTGTGGCTGAAAGCAAGCAAGCAGCATGTACAAGTTAATGAGACACCAATGCACTTCTCAAACTAGATGAAGGTGAAGCAACAAATGTGCTCGATCAAACAAGCGAAGGGTCAAGCGCCGATCCACGTTCATTCTCGCAACTCAGCACCTCCATTGGGGCGGCCCCCTGCTTGTTGCGCCACCTCGACCTTTCATCTAACAGACTCATGCAGAAACCGGAGGCCCCCACCTCTGTGCTGAAATGCTACAAGGTGTGACAGCCCCCTGCTGCGCCCTTTTCTTCTAACATTTCCCTTACTCTCCTCCCCTAATGCCATTCCCCTCATCTCACAGACAGCCAGCAGTTAGGGAGGCAGCCCCAGACGCGAAGTTCATTAGCTGCCATTCATTACCTATAAACACAGCAAGGGGCATACCTTCTTTTAAAGAGACATATGTTCCAACATCCATTCTCTGTAGAAGGTCAACAGTCTAGAGATATTGACTATCGAGAGAAAGGTGGTTTGTTTTAGTAGTTAAGTCACCATCCTACACTGCACTGTACAGGTCTGAATAGCTGCACTAGCCCTGAGGATGACACGGGAAGAGAATACTAAGAAATATTTATTATTGTAACCAATGCATGCTAAACTACAAAAAGCAACCAGATTTTACAACATTAAAAGATATTATGAACAGCAATATACATATATCAAGTGCAAATTAGGTGAACATACAGTATGTTGTAATTCAAATTCTATATATATGTGTATTTATGTGTATATTTATTATTACGGTGTATAGCACATAAAATTCATTTTGTTTATTTTATTTCTGCAATAAACCACACACTTTGGACACGCACATGTTTCACCCAAAGGTGAAGGTGCTGCTAGGTTACGGAGAAATCTGTCCAAACTCCGCCGTCTTAGATCTGTTGGTCATGAGCTGGGTTACATTATGGAGGGGTTTTTACAGCTTTCAGACATGCAATGCACGGCGGTACGGGGTGGAGCTCAATCCAGCGCATCCGCTATGCTGGAAACTTCGTTTTTGTTGATTTGTCCAGTATCTTTGATTTCAGTCGAATGTTGTGATCGTTTCATTGGAATGGGTTGAACTTTGAGGCTCTACTTTTGTCCACAATCGCTGTAAGTCTGCATATTAGTTTGACACCACATTGAAAGGGAACGTTTAACAAACACGATAAAGCAGCATCCAAAGTACAAAAATACATACAATCAGAGATAAAGCCTCAATGAAACCCTCACTCATTCATCCTGACTCGCACATACTTTGGCAGGTTTTCACAGTTCAATATAAATTCAACCTCCAAGATTAAACACTCTCAATGTGCAACATAATCATCAGACTTGTTTCGTTGTTGATATAACTTGGTCTTCTCAAATAGTGGGGCGGGCAGGCCAGGTGTGGGATAGGCTGCAGCCTACCCGTGACCCTAATGACGATAAGTGGCATAGAAAATGGATGGATGGATATTATACTCTTTACTTATATTATTATACTTTTTAACTGTATCATTAACAGCCCGCTGTGGGAACCCAGGCCATAGTACACAGTCTGATTGACTTCTGGATAGCCCGTTCTCACAATGCAGCATTTCTCCAAATGACAAACGTTGTGATGTTTCACTTCCTGTGTCTTTATATTAACAATTTATAGCTGCATGTCAAATTTTCTTGGCTTAAGAAACACGCATGCAAGCTGTCACAAAGTAACTTTAAAATAATGATTCACGAAGGAGAACATCTGCAGACATTTAGCCTTTGGAGAGAGTCCCACATCACAATGGACAGTTAACTTATGTGACATTCGCCGCAGCATGTGTCCTATCCTGAGGGATGAACTGTCAGTTGGTTTAGTATCACAACGCTACTCTACTTGATCTCCTCTATTGTAATTGAAATAATATGTAGACAGCATTTTCAGGACTAACTGCTTATGAGTTGTTTTTCCTTTTCACTTTTTTAAAATGACGTGCATTTCTTCCAGAGTCGTTGTTTTCCTGCTTTTATCCTCGGTCATTTTGTTACACAGAAAAGTCACATATGCTCTACTGTTCTGGTCTCTATTTAAACACATTGCATCAAATAGGAATATCTAAGTACTTCATGACTATCACTCCAAGATCCAAAACATGCACACGGTCTTCTAATCCCGAAAACCCACAAACACTAATCATTGCGTGAGCACAGGCTAATCACATGCAAAACACAAAGACGGAGACCTCAAGAGATGAATTCAAACGAGCAACAAGGCACCAATGAATTAATTTACTGCCAGTTTCAGGGGACATCGTGCATCTGGAGAGGTGCTGAATTATTGGTTGGCAGGTCCCTATAATGTCTCCGTAATGGGACATTAACGGCCCTAAGGAAACAAATTGGCTGCCCCTTCGTCCTATAATCTTGCTCACACAGCAGGCTTTGCACAAATATCTCTCTCATATTTGCTATGAAAACCTAAAGCATCGGCGTACTAAACATACTTAATAGACAGGCCTGCGGAGAAAAAGACTGGTTACTGATACGCTTGCCACAAAGAGAACACAAAATCAAAAGGAATAATACAGCACTATTCAAGTCTGTTGATGCTGGCTTCAATAACATAGCTCGACAGTGAAATGTGGCACGCTGGCGTGTAACAACCTCATGTGTATCTTCATGCTGTCTGAGCAAGGTGAACACCCCAGTGGAGCTGTTAGACAGGATACTTGCAATCCACCACCAAGCGCTTAATTGCCTGTGATCATGTGCAAGCACCATGCTGATTTGTTCTGTCTTACAGAACCCTGTAATGGCCCCCTAATCGTCTTGGGCCACGCATACACATACGTCAACATCCCAGCCACATTTCAAGTAAACACTGCATGTTTATTGCTAATACTGACATATGAAGGACAATGTAGGGCTTGTTAGTTAATTCACAATATTCACGCTCGCCACCCATATATATTTTATTTTGTGCAATTTGTTTATTTAGAGAGAATGCAGGAATATATCAGTGACTAGTTACTGAAAAAGCAGGTTATACAGTTTCATAAAGGCATCTCGGACAGCCATGGGGTCCTTTTGAACCCGGAACATTCAGTAGACCCTAGGTTCCTAAAGTGGGGTACACGTACCCAATTATAACTGGGGGTACGTTGTTAAAAATGAAAAACAATTAGCACCTAACACTCTAAATTATGAGTGCACCTGAACGCATCACGGCACCAGGAGGAAAAGCAGATAGAAACAGCACACAATGTTGTTCACTGGCATGTCTGCATCTTTGAACAAATACGTTTGATGATTACTTTGTGCATTGTGCAGTGCTCATGTCAAACTTATTGAACCAAGCAAAATACACATTTTTGACCAAGAATTACTATACAATTTACAAGAACTTATTTTAGTACATTGTCCCATTACATAACCTAAGTTTTTTTAACATTACAAAGAGTACATGAGCAATACAGAAAGTGAAAAAAAAATGATGTGAATGCTCAGGATTAAATTAGCTTTGCTTCTTCTTATTCCTTTTGGACATGTGGGAGTGTTAAATGTACAGTATTCTGGGATGTATTCTAATGTAATTTGTATTCATGTTCAAATAAAATTAATGCATTACCATTAAACACAAATTCATTCACCAAATATGTATGTTCAATATTTCTAAAGAATATACAGGTAATTATGTATCTATTTATAAGTGCTCATGACAAACGTGACCATGCAAAATACACCATTTTGACCCGAAATTACTACAAAATGAATTAACCAATGCATTAAGTTCAATATTTCAAGTTTATTCATATAAGAAGGTTTTTAAGTGTGCAGGAGTAGGAGGAGTTCTGGGATTCAGGTCTAATGTCTAAAAAAGGTACGCAGCTGTAAAAGTTTGGGAACCTTTGTTGCTTTTGTTTGTCGCATGATGCTGATGTGCTGCGTGATACAGATGAGAAAAACAATGCTTATAACTGACAATATTCACAGGTTATTTCGCGTTTATTAGTCATGTGACTGTGATACTGAGTTGTGGCTTTGACATTTTTGTGAACTTGTTGCAATACGATACGGTGTTCCTGTGGAATGCACATCATGGGCCCAAGAACATTTTCCACACCCGACGGTCACCGACAGATAATGTACTGTATAAATGTACATTTGCAATTCCATATTATGTCCACGTAGTGTTTTGAGCTAGTGAACTAGTTTTAATAAGTAGTCCATGTGCAGCGTGGGCTGTAACAGTTGCGGATGTGTTTCAGTAAAAGAGATCACTATTTAAAATCCCTGCACGCTGGGATTTCTTTATGTCCATGTGTGCCACATGAGTTCTACCTCTTTACTCCAGTTAAGGGAGCGGCGGAGCGCAATTAGATGTAATTAGCTCATCAGTAATGTTTTTAAGGAAAGCAGGGTCCTCGTTGCTTTTGATATTATTAGATGCCACTGATTGCCCTTTGCTTTATTCAGTCTCGTTTCCGGAGACGACCGGGTACTTTGTTGCTTCTGTGTATTTCTTTACACGGGTCTTTCGTTCCTGTTTGCCATTTGGTTCCATTGGCAAGGTCTTCTAGCTTCCTTGTGGTTTAGCACATACACTTCAAAGTTTGAGACCAGTTGAAAAAGAA
The DNA here is from genome assembly GCA_024372805.1 of Oostethus manadensis. NCBI lineage: Eukaryota > Metazoa > Chordata > Actinopteri > Syngnathiformes > Syngnathidae > Oostethus > Oostethus manadensis. The sequence continues at coordinate 902,521 of QODF01000034.1, read as the reverse complement.
TTTCCATTTTGCACTGTTTGAGATTAAGGGGGTTCGAAATACAGCTTGCAGTACTTCGCTGTACAGTACTTACTTGCTGTCTTGGGGATCTTAAATACTCTGAGGTCTCACTAGACAAAAGCTCAACTTTTTGTAAGTACTTTCAGAAAAAGAACATCACAGCAACAGTAAAATATGGTGGTCGTAGTGTGCTGCCAGGACAAAATAATGCCTCTTAGTGGGTTTAATGCAATATTTAAACTAGGGGACCACATAAAGAAAATGTAATGGCCATAATAAGTTCGGGGGCACGACACTGATCCCAGTGGACAAGTTTTCCCCACCTCTCCTGGAAGATATGGGAGTCAGATTGTGGTTTCTCGGCATCATTAACTCCCACCCCTCACACACTGTCAATTAGTATTTAACTCAGACATATAGCGCTGGTAACGGACTGACTGGTGCCATTACCACACAACTTGTGTGAGAATGGCTAGAGATCACGTTGCAGGGTTGGTGGAGTCGTTCATTGATATCTTTTTTTTTTTTCTTCAAATGGTTTGGCGGTTTAGAGTCATGAAAATGTATAACACCGTCCAGAGAAACCATGCATGTCTAACATGTGACATGGTGGGAGGACAAAGTGACTGGAGAGCGTGTGCTGTGTTAACCTTGATTCACTTGACCTAGGGCTGATTGTCAGCGCCTTCTCCGAGCAGTGCCACTGAGGAAATCAATAGCTTTTCTGCTCATGTGGGAACAGAATCACAATGTCCAATGGTTGTCACAGAAAATCAGCAGGCTTTTTTGCTCTTTGGAGAAAATATATTGTGAACAAAAGTGATAAGAAGACATTTGAAATATTATTATTTTTGGGTTACTACTTGTGATGTCCGATAATATCGGTTGACCTGGCAGAAAAACGAGATCTTGACTCATATCAGTATTGTTTTTTGGGTTTTTTTTTGCCAGTAATGATACCGGGAGCAATGATGTGCTTCACACAGCAACAAGCTTCCCAGCGCTGTATGTCGTGCTCTGAAAACATTTCCAGGTTTTGCATTCAGATTGTAAATATGCAATTTGCAATGAAATCGCTGGCAATGCAAAGAGAGGTGGGAGACGTTTTCCCTTGTATGTGATATTAATGGCGGCAACACGGCTGTGTTTACGTATGTGTTCCACAGAGGATGAAGATGTGCCAACAATCATCACAAATACAACAATGGACAGTCGATGGCGCGCATTAATACAACGGGATGGAGTAGTGAGGTCGTGTTTGTTGCGCAAAAACTCTTTTGAATGCATTCTCTCTTTATTTAAGTAGCCTTAGATTCTTCATCAGCTAAATCCAACCAGACCGAATGGGCTGTTCACACTGTTCATGTACTACACTAATGATGGGAATTTCATACAACTTCAAAAAACCAAAACAATCCCTTTAGAACTTCCAATGTAATATGATGTTATAAAATAATGTTTGGTTTAGGAGGTGTTCTTGCAGGACATGCCGAACGAGCCCAGTTAATATGAATCGTATTAGTCCAGCGTTTCAAACTTTGCACTTTCTTTAACTTACATTGCTTTTTGTCCTATTTGTTTTATTTTGTATCAACTGTGTTTATTTGAGAAATACATCCAGTGTCATCCCAATACAAAAAATCTTAATGTGTTTGTTCATGTCACTAGATGTGAGGGAAGAACTGCTGCCAATATCGGTATTGGTAGTAAATTGCCGAACAATATGGGAATATTGGACATTGGTAACAAAGCCAATGTCGAGCATTTATGGTTGCAGTCAGTTTTTTCTGCCAACAAGCACCAGTTTCTAACTCTAGCTGAACCATTGCTTGGTGGCTTTTGTTACTTTCACAATTAATTTCATCATTTGGATGTTGCAAAATTAAGCTTTTCTCACTAACGCCGGTGAGTAGTTACCCAAACCAATCAATATTGAGTGCTATGCTACTTCAAAATGTACAGTAGCATGAAGGTGCATGTTGTGTGCACACACTGGCTATGGCAAGCAGAAGACACTCAGAGAGCAAGAAGAAAATTAACCCATTTTTATTAATAAATCAGGAGGATCTATAAAGTGGTCCTTACATCCTGATGTGTGTGTTAGCGCACACACACGGGCACCGCAAGTTTTGGGAAATCTGTTGGCTGTGGCCAGCACGTAGAGGAAGCAGGGTATCAGAGGGGTTGCAAGTGTGTTGTACATATGGAGCAAGTGATTTGTGAAACCCACATGGTTGCTGCTAGCACTTCGTTGGTAGCTTTTAGATCGTGTGAGCTCGGCATGCGACACGTGCAGACTAGGTGCTAGGCTGTCGTACGTTTCACTCTGTGGGGACGTACGTGTGTGGGCATCGTACGGAGCTCATGCACCCAACTCACTTCGATTGCAAGGTGTACTGGTTTCCTACAGCACCTACAGCTATCATGACAGGGAGAACCAGCATGTACAGCGGGATGAGCCGCCCAAAGTGGTCGGGCAAGGTGCATTAATGTTGGATACGCTACGTGTGCAGCCACAGTGCATCCACAGAGGTCGGGAGAACCCGGGTGTTGCCCAGGACAAGCCGTCTGCCGTAGTTGGGCAAGGTGCATTAATGTTGGATACGCTACGTGTGCAGCCACAGTGCATCCACGGAGGTCGGGAGAACCAGAGTGTTGGCTGAAAGGAGCCGCCCAATGTGCCCGTAATGTGGAATACGCTTTGTGAGCGGCCGCTGTGAGTCCACAGGGGTCGGGAGAACTAGCGTGTACAGCAGGAGGTGTCGCCAGCCGTGGGAGGAGCTGTTGACGCGGTCGGGCAATGTCCACAATGTACTTTTAAACTTGTGAGATACACAAAGGTCACACACTCCTCCCCTTGCCTTGCCCTTGTGAACTGGCTTCATGCAGGGTTTTCCTGCGTGCACGCATAAAATATTTTTTTCCAACAGGCTTCACTGGCTTCTATGGGTTTGAAAATCCGTGTGGACCACATGCGTGTCTCTTGCGATTTTCCCCATTTTTGCACATTGCCAGCACGTAGCAGCACGCACGTCGGAACGTAAGGCCCGCTTAAGATGCTTGTAATATCAGAAGATGTACTCATTTTGTAATGGCAAAGGTTATACAGGTAATGGTTACACAGAAACAAGGTGTGTTCTAAAAAGGCAAAAACTTAAAAGTATTGGAAAACTCTAACACAACGACTGATGATGAGCCAACAGAGAGTAAACACAGACCGGAGCCTAAACAGACACCCACTAAATCTCATAACGAGAGACAGGTGGAGCTGATTGCTTGACACAGGGGAGTGGAAAAAAACAAATGACACTAATGAGCAGCACAAGGAACACATAAAAAAGAGTTTTCAGGGGAGGAGTAAAGATCATAAACACTCAAATAACAACAACAAATACCAATGGCCCTACAGGGGACCACGACAGAGTTTGGACAAATGAAAATTGTCACACTGTCATACATGATGCTGTGCACGATGCCAGCACAAAGCAAGACTTCTGTTCAGTGAGCATTAAAGAATTTCCATCCATCCATTTTCGATGCCGCTAATCCTCATTGGGGTCACGGGGGTATGCTGGAGCCTATCCCAGCTGCCTTCGGCGTGAGAAGCAGGGTACACCCTGGACAAACAATCATCCACACTCACATTCACACGATGGACAGTTTATAGTTGCCAATTAACCTAACATGCATGTTTTTTTTGCAATGTAGGATTAAATCAAAGTAACCCGAGAAAACCCAAATCTAAAAACAGAGTTCCTGCTGCCACAATGGTGGTGGCAGAATGATGCTGTGGGGCTGCTTTGCTGCCAGTGGTATCGGTGCGCTGCACGGAGTGAATAGAATCACGAAGAAGGGACAACAATCCCATATGCACATTGAAATTGGTTTTGGAATGGAAAAAGCAGGCACTAACAGTGTTTCCCATACATGTATTTATTTGTGGTGGCCCATCATGAATACAATTGAACCGCTACAAATAGATGTGCCACTATTTTTCACCCTCGCTAATATACACATTATAATGGGACTCTGTGAACATGCAGCAGCTTGTCATTACAACTCTGTTCAGTCTAGTCGCAAAAACAGAAAGATTCTGTCAAAGTTGTTACCTCTCTCAGGTAGAAGTGGTAAAGAGTTTTCTAAACAAACATCCTCAATGAAAAAACAAAAAAAAGATGCTGACCTTGATTTTGGAGCTTAAGCTTGCCTTGTAAGATTGCAATGGGGAATACTTCAGGTCTATGTATGCAGTGCTAATGTCTGCACGAGCATGTCAGAAGATGAATGTACGGTAAGTAAACATATCCTTTAACAGACATACTGTATTAGAAAGGCTGGCATATTGGGAGCAACGCTTCCTTCAAGGTAATTTCTTTTATTGCGATGCCACTGGGTCCATTTCTTCAACAAATACTGTTGGCGCAAAATAAGGCAAATACTACAATATGTAAGTATCCCAACAAAAGTAAAAAAAAAAAAACCAATAGTCAACATTTATGGAAACACACACGCAACCGCAAAGAGGAAGTGGAAGAGCGTGGAGGATAGATAGTGTAGCGTGCAGAAAGTTACGCATTGTAGAAATATTTTAATTCTGCACGTGCACACGTGTGCACACACAGTTCAGTTCCAATTGTGAAAATTGTAAATAGTTCATGGTGTTATAATTGTAAGCAAATTGTTATTTTGATGTAAAGCAACCTTTTTTGTGTGCTGTGGTATAGTTTAGACTTTTATTTTAAATAAATAAAAGTATATGGCTAAATTTGTGTCAAAGTGAAAGTTATGCTTATTTTTTTCATTTCACAAAAAGCAGTTTTTCTCCCTTTTTTTAGTCAGGAAAAGATCTTTCCCCTTAACTTACTATGTTCAACTGCCACAACCTTTTTCTGATGAAAGACGGCAGTCTAATCTTTCTTGTGGTATCATGTTTATATAGCCATAGAACACAATATTTTACGTGCCTTGAAAGACCTCTCAAAATCGTCTAAAACGGCCGGTGCTGGAGGGGATGTTGTTTGAAAAATGCCTGAGCGTGAGTTCAAAGAAGACGCCCTGCTCCCCCTTTGCAGCGCTTTACAATCATTGCAAATTGCGTGATTACAATCTGAAGGCAAAACCAGATGATCTGGGCTAGAATGCTCTTCTGCGCAGACTACAGGATCTCTGCAGGGACACAATACACATTTTAAGGATAGCAAGCTACCGATCTAATTAGTTAGCCTCCAATTTATTTATTCTAAACTTCAAAAAGGGTTTGAAACTGAGTGGTCATGGGAAAAAGGGAATAAACGGCATAGTAAGAAGCCAAAAATATACCACTTCCACACACAATGGGAGGACAACTTTATTCTATCACGTTATGCCGGCCTCTACATGCATGGCGGTGCAAGTTAAGGTAACGTAATGTAATGTAACTTTATTGACACCTAGTGACCAGTGTAGAATTCTAAGAGGATTTGTCTTATAATATGTTTTGACTAATAATAGCCAATAGTCAACCATGAAACAGCAATCATCTATTAATGATTTTCCTTTCCCTTTCCTAAAGCAAGACAGATCGGTTCCATTAGCGGTGCAATATCCTTCATTCATACTTTAAATGTAACTATTTAATATTTGAGACTGAATACTACCCTATAGCTGCACAATAACATGAGCAGAATGCGTCATCTACAAACTCTAAAGTCAGACGCTACTGCTGTGCAAAGCAGGTCCGCATAGCTTCAATAATTAAATAGCGGAAGACAGAGTGTAGTCATTTTTTAAAAATAAATTAAATATGCAAAGCATATCCAATAAGTCACACGCACATCACCAAATTCATCTCAGCATAACCATTTCTTGACAAACAATGCAATGTTTGTGTTCCCTTTTAATTGTCCAGGCAACAAGTCTTTTACTAGCAAAGGATGTGCATGGCAGACGCACTCATCACGACAATGCACAAGGCACATGGGAGATGACCCAGTAAAAAGTGCATAAAAAGACTGAGAAAAGCTTGTAAAGATCTGCCACAAAGGTGGATAATGTGCTATAAATGACTCGATGCATATTGCAAAGCCAGTCGCCAAGTTTAAAATTTAATTCACACCCTAGAGTGCCAAAAAACAACAAAATAAGTCTTGCCCAAGGCCAAAACTTATGTTATTGCTTATGTTCCCAAACATTTTACAGTGACGTACTCCTCCAGACATTTGACCTGAAGCCATGTACCAACTACTCCTGCACACTTAAAAAAACAAATTAAAACTAATTTTAAAAAAATTAAACTCATTAAAAAATTGATACCTATTTATTTTATTTGACACTAATTACGATGTATATAATGTAAATATAATAAACATTAATTAATATTGAACATAATTAATTGTGCAATTAATTTTATAGTAATTCAGTGAAAAATGTCTATTTTGCATGGTGACATTTTGATAAAGTACATAGATAAGTAATCGTTCCCCTTGAAGGGCTTGATGGCTGAATAGTCCATCGTTCTTCTTACGCTTATCTGAGTTCGGTTTGTGGGGGCAGCAGCCTAAGCAGGGAAGCCTAGACTTCGCACTCTACTTCGACCAGCTCCCCGTGACAGATCCCGAGGATTTCCCAGGCCAGATGAGAGACTTAGTCTCTCCAACGTGTCCTGGGTCTTCCTCGAGGTCTCCTACCAGTCGGACGTGCCCTGAACACCTCCCCATGGAGGCGTCCGAGAGGCATCCTGACCAGATGCTTGCTCCAACCCCTAACCCTAACCCATTTTTGAGGGAACCCCCATTCACAGTGACAGGTTTTCACCGCTGCGCCGTGCAGGGATTGGAACACCAATACAAATGAAATCTTCAAGATTAAACACTGACACAGAGCACACCGACACTCATAAGATGTACAGGGAATAACACATTTAAAAATACAGATTGCACATGTGTGTGTTAGTGTAATATTTTGTTATGTATTATAAGGTATAATGTGCTGTACATTCTGTTAATATGACTCGAGCATCCCCCGCGACCCTAATGAGGATAAGCGGCATAGAAAATGGATGGATGGATGACTGGTTCTGTTACGAACAGGGGGTGGGTGTGAATAAGCTTTTTTCTTCCCACTCCAAATTGTTTTCTGTTCGTTTGTGTGTTTGATTGTGTTCTCCTCTGTGTACTTTGTGTGGTTACAAAACAAATAAACAATCAAAACTATCAAAGGAGCAATGAACAACTTCACGCTCTGTCTCCTTACTGCTTTGTTCTCCTCACTCCATGAGGCGTTCAGGCACGCTCGTAAGTGTGAGTGTTGAGCGCAAGTTATTTTTTTCTTTTTATTTATGTACTCCCTATCACAAACGGCGTACCTCACTTTGGGAACCTAAGATTTAGAACCTTTTTATGATAGAAAATGCTTAACTTAGGCCAAGAATGCATAACATTTGTGTAACTACTGTATGCATTTTTTGACAAATAATAGGCCGTATTCACCCACAGTGACCATTTATTAATTTGTGACAAACTGAAATAGAGTGAGGCAGCGATGTTTAGACCACGATGGAACAACGGACGACTGTATTTGTCTGTTAAATTACCCTTACTTACCCAGGGTACTTACCCTGCTGCGACTTGCTTAATCAAACAGGAAGCACGGCATTAATTGCGCAACTGTTACTCTGAATTGTATTTGCCAAAATGTATAACCCCGTGCCAAAAAGCAACAGATCTCAAATAAACTCTCCTTTCCACTTCCCGCTCCTGTCCGAGCAACACTTGCAAGCCTAGACTCATTTGCCGAAATAAGAAACCTACGTGGGCTCGCTGGCTTAGCAAGTCTTGTTGTGCATCTGCTTGTTTCTCAGGTGACGCAGATGCCACATTGAGCGCTGAATCATACGTTGTCGTCACCTCCATATAGCATGTTGCCCTGAGAACCATTTCACTTGGAATTTTACCAACCGCTTTACGGTCCAAACAAGATCTCCTGAGATTACCTTTTACAGGTAAGGCTGAAAAAATACTTTTGATTGTATATACAGAATATACAGAATTTGTGGGGTCATAAAACTGTGGAGCCCGCACGGTGGCTGAGTGGTTAGCACATTGGCCACACAGTCAGGAGATCTGGAAGACCTGGGTTCAAATCTCCGTTGGGCATCTCTGTGTGGAGTTTGCATGTTCTCCCCGTGCGTGTGTGGGTTTTCTTCGGGTACTTCGGTTTCCTCCCACATTCCAAAAACATGCATGTTAGGTTAATTGTCGATTCTAAAATTGTCCATAGGTATGAATGTGAGCGTGAATGGTTGTTTGTCTATATGTGCCCTGCGATTGACTGGCGACCAGTCCAGGGTGTACCCCGCCTCTCGCCCAAAGCCAGCTGGGATAGGCTCCAGCATCCCCGTGACCCTAATGAGGATAAGCGGTACAGAAAATGAATGAATGAATGAATAAAACTGTGGATTGCCGCAGTGATACCAGCCTCCTTTGTAGAAAGGTGCTTGATTAAGTTCGGTCCATTTTCTCTGATTTGTTTGTTACATTGTTTGTCTGTTACATCTAAATGTGTCACTGCACCGGGCCAACCATCACAATTAGGTATTAATTAGGTGTTTACTTTGTGCATCCAAATGTCTAAGGGAGTCTCTGGGTCGAGTACTCAATTCACTTTAGTGACTGACTCATAACAACTCGAGTCAGCAAAAGCAATCAGGTTTACATCACTAAGTTCTACACAAGTTGCAGAAATATTTGGAACAAGCTGTTTGTAAATGTTTACAACATATTACATTATTTTGAAGGTTTGTTTCATAATCAATGTGAAGAGTCTGGGTTATCAGAAGTACAGACAGACAACGTATGGGCACTGAAACCGAAACTTAACAACACCACAGACAAAACAACAGACAAAACCAAAATGGTGCAGGAGGACTTACCATATGGAATGACTGTGGCAAAAATCCAGAGCAGACATGATCTGTCTAAAGAATTTCCTGGCCTCTTTAGGCGTTAACCGGCCTTTCTTCACCAAGTAGTCAAACAGTTCCCCACCGGACACCAGTTCTAGTACAAGGTACCTGAAAAACATCAACAGGGGGAATGAGTGTGAGTAGAACCCAAAAAGCATTCAAAAAGAGAAATAAGCTTATGTATTTATTGAAAGCAAAGCTTACGACTCGCATGGAGTTAATAACACTGGCCAAGAAGCCAGACTATACAGTTTATTTGACACACACACTATTTACACCTATAATTCTAACAATTATCTATCCGTCCATTTTATATGCCACCTATCCTCATTAGGGTCGCGGGTATGCTGGAGCCTATCCCAGCTGACTCCCAGCAGGAGGCGGGGTACACCTTGGAATGGTCAGCAGCCTATCACAGGGCAGACAAACAAACGTTCACACTCACATTCACATCTATGGACAATTTAGTACCCGGTAACCCACGCACAACATGCAAACTCCACACATGCCCAGGGTCAATGTTTGCCCAACCCTGCTCTAAAGGTTATGTTGTATGAGATGGAGCGGTGTGGGAGGGATTGCCATTATTCATAAATGTCCCAAAATTTGTAATTTTATATCCAAAAGGCAACGTTATGCTGTTTGTCTTTATACTTTCCTTATAAACTGTCCCCGGTGAAACATGACAAGAGTGTGTTGCTCGTAAATGTGAAGGGTTCTGACACTCACCTCCTGGGGGAGGTATTAGGGGGATGACAGAGTAACATTACGTTTAGATGTCAGGTTTAGGAACCTGAAAGCTCTCCTGTGCTACAACAATATGACGGTCTAGTTCAGTTAATCACGTGAAAGAGACTAAAGGGAGAAGCCTCGTTGTTATTGCTGACTGTAGAAGAAGAATCACACACTCATCCAGTATTGCCTACTATCATATTTTGTGTTCCCTACCCAGGTAGAGCATGTGTGGTTGGTGGCAGTCTGTCATCATGACTGCACGGCCATGCTCCCGTGCACCAAGGAGACACGAGGAGATGAATCTTCACAGAGGCCCACATGAAACAGGCTGTGGGCTGATAGCTGGTTGTGCCCTGTCCTCCTCTGAACCGGCCTCCTCATTTATTCTGTGCTCAATGTCCCTTTATCTTCACTACAGCACAAACTGAATGTCAGGCAGCAGGTGAAATACACGCTTTTTACACGCTCTCCATAAACTATATGGACCAAAGTAATGGCACGCCAGGCCAGTACAGGGAGTAAAATATATAGTGTGTGGATAAAAATATGGATTTGGTCTCCCCTTGGCAGTTATAACAGCTTCCACTCTTCTTGGAAGACTTTCCATAAGATGTCTGTGGAGATTTTTTTTGTCCATTCAGTCCGGAGAACGGGTCGGAGGTCCTGACTGTTTATTTGTTTGACAGTTGGTGACCTTTTTCAGCAAGCATCAGAGAATTAACTAACTGACTTTAAACTGCTGCTATATTTTACTGGGTTGTGACATGGGAAGACATTCTCCATCAGGACACCTGGAGGTACAGGAGTTCCCCGCTTTTCCCGGAGATACCTTCCATGCCTATCAGCGAATGCAGTTGTTAATAATCAGTTATAGTTACGAGAAGACACTATTAAAACAGATTGCAGTAGATTAGTTTTATGTTTATGCTAAACCAGGTACACTTCCCTTGATGCTTAGAGATATCTGCTTTGATAAAAGTCATATGCAGTAATTGTATTTTGATCTGACAAATCTTAGGTAACATTAATCAAATGTACAATTACTATATATTCTGCTTGGACATTAACACGGTGACGGCAATTAAACTCTTGATGAAAAAAACACATACATGCCATGAGCGAGTGATGCTGGAAACAACGAGGTAGGTTGGGATTTATAGTGGAAGGTTTACAGTGTGTGCAAAACATGTAATGTACCGTTCCAATCCTGCCTCGTACCATACCACTTCCATATTACATATATTATCATTCACTTCCATTGCCTTCATTCACAGTATTGATATACTTCTGGCCGTCCTTTTCCTGCAGACACCTTTTTTGGTCATATGTTGATCTCCTGACACCCTTAATGAAGACATTAACATGTAAACAGCTTTTTAATACCATCGATGCTATACATTTTTTGGTTTATTTTGACCAAAAATCCACAAGTTTGCTGGGGAGTGAATGCTGAATTGTGAATGTGCAGGTATCTACCGTATTCAGGTCACAGGATGTGTTGGTAGACAAAGTAGATTTTTTACAATTCCAAAAATTGCCACTGATTCATTTCTATTTGGAACTTTTTACTGAGTTTAGGTCACAAACTCAGACTTCTTTATTGGACAATGTTGTGGAAAATACTGCTGCAAAAGAAAATGTTAAAAAAGCCTAGAGGAACCACGCCCCCCCCCATGACAAATATTTTAAATGAAGAACCAACTTCAACAAGCAGTGTAAAAATAAGATATTAAAAAGGAAAGTAATGTCTTGAACATGGAAAATATGTCAAATCCCATTTTTTAGTCTGAGAAAAGATTCATTATAAGTCTCAGTGTAATTGCTTAACTTATTAATTGTAGTTCCATGACATATACTGTAACTAGATTAGATTATGGACCATGGTTTGAAGTACAAATGTAAACACATATCTGGATGTGCATCCGTCCACAGGTGGTCCTTGGGTTTATCAAGGAGCTATGATGTATTCTATTGACATGCTTCATCAGCAATAGCCTCTTTTCTTTTTGCATAAAAGAAATTGTTGATCTATGGAATCACAGGAGTGCCAACATTAAAAGGAAATACATGTGTAAATATAAAGAGAATCAATAATACAAATACTGTATATACAATTGTAGTCATATTGTTTTTACATTTTGTCATTGCTTTTTCCATATTGTTTTTTTTGTGTGTCAATTTTTGTGTTTTTTTTTCTATTTGCTGTTTGTCATTGCATTTACCAGATGGCTCGAGGTGACGACAAAAAGCAAAAAGCAAATGAAGGACCTTTGCGGTGGGCGGGTCCTTCTGTCAGGGTGATTAGTCAATACCTGATCACACGATTCCTGTTTGCAGTGACTATGTAGTAACTATGTTTAAATATAGCTCTTAGGGTGGGTGTGCGGGCACTATCACGCCACCATGCACATACTTTGCAACATCTTATGATGGAGTCCATATTGAAGCTGCTGAGAGAAGCGGCTAACAGCCTGGATGGGACTAGTCACCCTGGAAGAAGGGTGTGGGTGGGTCCTTCATTCGCTTTTGCTTTTTGTTGTCAACTCAAAGCATCCGGTAAAGGCAATGGCAAACAGCAAATGAAAAAGACAATTAACAAAACAGGGAAATATTTGCCATAATGGAAAAAAACAAAGACAGTATAGAAAAAGCAAAAACAAAATGGAAACAGAATATGACCACATTTGTATACAGTATATTTGTAATATTGACTGTCTTTATATTTCCACGTGTATTTCCTTTTAATCCTGTGATACCATATTGATCGACCCGATCCTTGAGGGAAGGAGCTCACCAATTAAAGCACCTTCTGGAGAAACTGGTTGATGAGAGAACCTGCAGTGTCTCGGCCCAGCATGGCACAATTTTGACACTTATGATCTACACCAGGGGTCTCAAATGATCTTCACCAGGGGTCTCAAACTTTTTCTTTCCACTAAGTTTGTCACTAAAGCACCTGCTTAGTGGTGGCTAAGCACCTGCTTTAGTGACCGGCTCCTGATGAGCTCTTTTCTCTCAAATAGAAGGAGGTGTTGATCATTAAAATCACCTGCTTTATTGACCGGCTGGAAAGAAAACCTGCAGGGTCTCGGCCCTCCATGGCACGAGTTTGAGAACCCAGGTGTAGTAGCTCTGTCACTTCAACACTGACAGCTGAAATTCAAATGACAACTTTTCAGCCAAACTATTCCACATTTGCATTTTATGTTATGGCCACCATTTGTCTCCCTTAAAGGTATCTTGTATATCTGATATAACCATTCACTGGTAGCAAAGAAGTGTTCCTTAATAGGTTGTTGATGCCCCAGTGTATCACCTCAACTTCCGTTTCACTCTCACCTATCAAAACACACTTGCTTAGGATTTATGTCACCAGCCTCATAAATCTTTTTAGTTGTGGGACAGACGACACCAACACTTTATCTTCCACTAAAGCCACTGGACACAAACTGGCAGTATTGTTATGCACACTTGAATTGCTGTATAATGCTACTTATGACCAACCGTCAATGAAATGTGATTCAAATAATCCATTTATATCACGAATCAGAATATTTTGCTTTTTTTTTTTACAAGCTTAAAGCATATCATACACTGCATGTCTTATCCCATTTTGCCTGAAAAACTCAAGATGAGAGCTAATTGAATTTAGTTGACAAATCGTCCTCTGTGGATCAAGAGGCTGCAGCAAATGACCGATGGGCTTGTCATTCACCGGAGGCAAAGTTAGTAAATAGCTTTATAAATGTGTCTACACGAGTGTGTATGCGAAACAGCTGCGGCAGGCTAATGCAGCTGTCACTCTCCATGCCTAATGTTTCTTAACGCAAATGGTGTTGCCGCTGATGAGTGTGTCATGTTGTTTACATTACGGATACTTTCTCTCCCTATTAGCATTCCCCAAGCATGAGTGACTCAATCCAATGCTTCATGCCAATACTAATGGAGCACAGGCTCCTCTACGGTAACTTGTTGCCCTCAGATCATAGCAAGCCAATTAAAACTGGCCCTTGGGCCAACAAAGTCATCTTGGATTTTTGTGGGAAAAAACACCCTATAGTTATCAAACCTTTGTATACGACCTAAAATTGATTGCTATGTGAAGCCCAATTAGTTTTAAGCACATTTGGGAGGACTGGGGGTTGATACTTACAAGTATTTTTTATTTTCATAAACGTCATGTAGCTTTAAAACGTGCGGGTGTTCGATGAGCTTCAGAATGGCTATTTCTCGCTCCACCTGCATCAGAGAGTATGGAGAGGAGACAGGGGTGAGGGAGGAGGTAATAGAAAAGGGAGGGAGAGAAAAAAAAGATTTGATTAGTGATATGTCAACATACGGTACGCAATGTAATAGCAGACTCGCCAAGCACAACCACCCTAATCTGAAGTCACCCTGTAGTCAAAATGGAAGGAAAAGAGTATTTACAGTGTCTCTAACTCATTTTCTGAGATTACTTGTGAAGGTCACTGCTGTAGTTTCATAGCAAGGAGACGCAGCCGCAAAGGAGCTACAAGAGAGAAACTTTAAACACACTCATGCATCTGGGATAGTTGAGCAGTATTACAAAAGTGAATTTCAAAATTGAAAACACAGTTATGTCATGTCAAATAATTGGAGTGGGGGCTTTCTGTATCAGTGTCTTCATGCTTTGTCTGCATGCATGGTATCCGTGCTTAATCGATCCACAAGCCTCCGGCGAGGTGGCAGTGGTGCTCAAACAAATCAACGGTCTGCCTGTTCAGCCCAGAAAAGGTACACAGGAACACCAGTATGCAGAGTTGACAAAGTTTTTCTTAATCTATTTTGATAATCAGCTGATTGTGTTCAGAATGCTGGTGCCAGCAACTCATACAGTGGTTTGTACAGATAAATGAATACATTTTTGAACATTGTTGAAATACATGCCATTGAAGTTCAAAGAATAACTAAAAATGGTACAAAGGTGGTGATGTGCCCTGGGTGAAAAAGGTAAGGTTATGCCCAACTGAAAAATAACGTGTACTTCAGAATTATACAAAAAGGCCGGTTTCAGAGACCACAAAAGGGGTCAACAATTTAAAGCTGTTCTGCATAAACGGAGGTTGATCAAGCCTTGGCATTTTGTGATGTAGGTTTTTCCTCCAGAGAAATTTGAGTGTTTGAAAACTTTCTCAATAATATTTCAATTCAGGGGATGGTGTGAAAAAAAATGTCTGTCCCCTGGGATTGCATGACAGAAAATAATCGAGAAGCACTGCACCAAGGTAAGCTGCAAACTACAGTGTCCTCTCTTGATCTCTGATGTGTTTTTCATACTTCCAATATCTCATTCCAGGCAATGTCGAGTGCTAAACCACACAGACAAGAAGTCAACTCCGTGATTCATTGTAAAACTTCACAACTAAAATAAAAACGTTAACTATTTAGTGGGCACAGCAATGTAGCATCAGAATTTCTAAGATTCTTGTTGCTAGGCCAGTCAAAAGACCCTAATGATGAATAACACAATTGGACTTCGTTTTCCCTCGCCCGGACGAAGGTCACCGGGGTCCCCCTGTGGAGCCAGGCTTGCAGGTGGGGCACGATGGCGAGCGTCTTGTGGCCTGCACCCACGGGGCCCGAAAGATAACGTGGGTTCCTCCTTCCATTAGCTCACCACTTGTAGTAGGGGCCAAAGGGGTCGGGTGCTAAGTTAGCTGGGTGGCGGCCGGAGGCCGAGGCCTTGGAAGTCCCATCCTCAGCTACAGAAGCTAGTTGTCTGTACGTGGAATTTCAGCTTTCTGGTGGGGAAAAAGCCTGAGCTGGTGCGTGAGGTGGACAAATTTGGGCTAGATATTGTCGGACTAACCGAAAACGCACAGCAAGGGCTCTTGAACCAGTCTTCTCGAGAGGGGCTGGAGTTCATTCCAATTTGATGTTGCCAGCAATGAGAGGCGACGGGCAAGGGTGGCAATTCTTGTTGCCCCCTGGCTCCAAGCCTGCACGTTGGAGTTTAACCCATTAAACGAGAGGGTAGTTTCCCTACACCTTCGGGTGAGTGATGGGTTCTGACTGTTGCTTGTGCTTATGCGCCAAACAGCAGTTCAGAATACCAGCTGTTTTTTGAGTTTTTAGAGGAAGTAATAGAGAGTGCTCCCTCGGGGGATTCCCTTGTTCTGCTGGGTGACTTCAATGCTCATGTTGGCAGTGACAGTGAAACCTGGAGAGGTGTGATTGGGAGGAACGGCACCCCTGATCTTAACCCGAGCAGTGTTTTGTTATTGGACTTCTGTGCTCGTCACTGATTGTCTATAACAAACACCATGTTCAAGCATAAGGGTGTCCACATGTGCACTAGGCACCAGGACACCCTGGGCCACAGTTCGATGATTGACTTTGTGGTTGTGTCGCCGGACTCGCGGCCACATGTTTTGGACACTCGGGTGAAGAGAGGGGCGGAGCTGTCAACTGATCACCACCTGGTGGTGAGTTGGTTCCGATGGTGGGGGAGGATGCCGGTCAGACCTGGCAGACCCAAACGCATTGTGAGGATCTGCTGGGAACGTCTGGCAGAGTCCCCTGTCAGAAGGAGTTTCAACTCCCACCTCCGGAAAAGCTTTGACCATGTTCCGAGGGAAGCAGCGGACATTGAGTCAGAGTGGGCGATGTTTCGTGCCTACAATGTGGATGCGGCTGATCGGAGCTGTGGTCGTAAGGTGGTCGGTGCCTGTTGTGGCGGTAATCCTAGAACCCGTCGGTGGACACCAGCGGTGAGGGATTCCGTCAAGCTGAAGAAAGAGTCCTATTAGGCCGTTTTGGCCCATGGGACTCTGGAGGCAGCTGACAGGTACCGGCAGGCCAAGTGGTCTGCGGCTCTGGCAGTCACTGAGGCAAAAACTCGGACATGGGAGGAGTTCGGCGAGGCCATGCAAAACGACTTCTGGATGGCTTCAAAGAGATTCTGGACCACCATCCGCTATCTCAGGAGGGGGAAGCAGTGCACAGTCAACACCGTGTATTGTGGGGACGGTGTGCTGCTGACCTTGACTTGAGATGTTGTGGACCAGTGGAGGGAATACTTTGAAGACCTCCTCAATCCCACCGACACACCTTCCAACATGGAAGCAGTGCCTGGGGACCCTGAAGCGGGTTCGCCTATCTCTGGGGCTGAGGTCACCGAAGTGGTCAAAAAGCTCCTTGTTGGCAAGGCCCCAGGGGTGGATGAGATTCGCCTAGAGTTCCTTAAGGCCTTGGATCCTGTGGGTGTATCTTGGTTGACACGACTCTACAGCATCGCGTGGACATTGGGGTCGGGCCCCTGGACTGGTAGACCAGGTTGGTGGTCCCGCTTTTCAAGAACATGGGACCGGAGGGTGTGTTCTTACCCTTGTGGGATCACACTCCTCAGCCTTCACGGTAAGGTCTATTCAGGGGTTCTGGAGAGGAGTATCCGCCGTATAGTCTAATCTTGGATTCAGGAGGAGCAGTGTGGTTTTCGTCCTGGTCGTGGAACTGTGGACCAACTCTATACTCTCGGCAGGGTCCTTGAGGGTGCATGGGAGTTTGCCCAACCACTTTACATGTGTTTTGTGGACTTGGTGAAGGTATTTGACCGTCTTCCTCAGGGAATACTGTGGGGAGTGCTCCGGGAATATGGGGTATCGAACCACCTAATCCAGGCGGTTCGTTCCCTGTATGACGGTGTTAGAGTTTGGTTCGCATTGCCGGAAATAAGTCAGACCTGTTTCCAGTTAGGTTGGACTACGCCAGGGCTGCCCTTTGTCACCGATTTTGTTCATTACTTTTATGGACAGAATTTCTAGGCGCCGCCAGGGCGTTATGGGGTTTCAGTTTGGTGGCCGCAGGATTCGGTTTCTGCTTTTTGCCGATGATGTGGTCCTGTTGGCTTCATCGAGCAGTGACCTTAAACTCTCACTGGATCGGTTCGCAGCTGGGTGTGAAGTGGCTGGGATGAGAATCATCACATCCAAATCCGAGTCCGTGGTTCTCGCCCATAAAAGGGTGAAGTGCCATCTCCGGGTCGGGGATGAGATCCTGCCTCGAGTGGAGGAGTACCTCGGTGTCTTGTTCACGAGTGAGGGAAGGATGGAACGCAAGATGGACAGGCGGATTGGTGCGGCGTCTGCAGTCATGCGGACTCTGCACCGGTCTGTCGTGGTGAAGAGAGAGTTAAGCCGAAAGGCAAAGTTCTCAATTTACCGGTCGATCTACGTTCGTACCCTCATCTATGGTCATGAGCTTTGGGTAGTGACCAAAAGGACAAGATTGCGGGTAGAAGCGGCCGAAATGAGTTTTCTCCGCAGGGTGGCTGGGCTCTCCCTTAGAGATAGGGTGAGAAGCACTGTCATCCGGGAGAGACTCGGAGTAGAACCGAGTCTGAAAGGAGCCAGATGAGGTGCCTCGGGCATCTGGTTAGGATGCCTCCCGGACGCCACCCTGGGGAGGTGTTCAGGGCACGTCATCTGGTGGGAGGCCTCGGGGAAGACCCAGGACACGCTGGAGAGACTATGTCTCTGGACGAAGTGGCTGGGGAGTGGGATGTCTGGGCTTCCCTGCTTAGGCTCCTGCCCCCGCGACTCGACCTCGGATAAGTGGAAGGAAATGGATGGATGGATGGATTGTTGCTAGGCGGAAGAATGAATGGCAAACTAGTGGCTTCAGAAAAAGTTCATAACATGTTTTATTTTACAATTGAGTCACTACTCTTTATTACAAATATTATATGAAGATCATACTTTAGATCTGCATTTATGCAAACTTTAACTATGTTGGAAACTGAACACTAAGTGTATTATTGGATCAGTGTTTTTGTAATAAATGATCACTAATTCCCATGCATATTTTCATGTAATGGCAATATGACAGTGGCTCACAATTATTTTCTTTCATGCCTCCCCAGTATGATAATCAATGCAATAAAGAGCCTATCCACTAAGAATACAGCCGGTAGGTTACAAGGGGATCAAAATGTCCACTTAAATCAACTTTGTGGTGGAATTGTATACCAACAGCATCAGGTCTACACCAAGCTGACAGGTGACCCCACACTGGTTTCTAAGTTCCATTATTTGCTGACTCTACAGTGTACTGTGAAAGAAGTAAAAAACGGATTTCACTCTAATCAAGCTGATCAGTTTGAATTAGTTTGGATTAGTCTGGATGCTGGAGTCAGCATGAAGAGCTGCCATCGAAGGCCAGCACGTCTGAAAGCCTTTGAGCTGCCCCGCTGGCCTTGCAGCATTTGCACATCCCTCTCTGTTCCCTCCAGATCTGACAGCAATGGGGATGAAGGACAGAGTGAGTTAAGGACTCCTCTGCCCTGTCTTGATCACCTCAATGTAAATTTCACAACCTCACTTGTCTTTGACACGTTTCACATTAATTTTGTGTCAAGTTGTAACGTGAGCTGTAACGCGAGCTGACGTAAACGCTAACAACTTCTGACTGTGTCTTGATTTTTCTGTCTACTAGCTGAACCCTGACGCCCTATTACTTCCCTAAATTGGTGATACAGTTCCGCTTTGGGTTTCAGTGGAAGAAACTGCCGGGTAATCAGGGCTAATCTACACTAATGAGCACGATGAGTAGCAGTGCATCCATACACTCTCACCTGGCACTGGGATGACGGCGCCTCGCTTAGCTGGCAGCCGGGATCCCTGCAGAGAGACTAATGCTACACGGTATTCAAGGCGAGATGAGCTGTCGAGATGCTACAAAGCCTGCAGCAGACTTCTTAAGCTACTTCTAGCCATTCCCTCTGCATTAATTGAAAAACAAAGCAGAGGCTTAAGTTAATGTGGAGACTTAACAGGAAAACCACCTGATTATTACAAGATTAAGTTGTTCATTAACTCAGGAAACGGAGTTGTTAGTGGCGCCTCTTGCTCTCTGTTGTAGAAATGGTAAATCATTTACAAAACACAGATAGCCAAGATTCAGAATTTTGAGTATCGACACATACTTCCTCATCTTCCTAAGACATTTCCTTTGTTTCCACCAACTTTGTGATGAAAAATTTGAGGAGGGCCCGTGCAAGGTTGGGTCTATAAAGGTATCCTTAGATCTACAGTATGTGTGCCCTGCGATTGGCTGGCGCCAAGTTCAGGGTGTACACCGCCTCTCGCGTAAGGTCAGCTGGGATCGGCTCCGACGTATGTCTGCAACTGTATGAGGACTTTCCGTTGGGCATGTCTGTGTGGAGTAAGCATGTTCTCCCCAGTGTGAGTGGGTTTTCTCCCACATTCCAAAAACATGAATATCAGGTTAATTGGTGACTCTAAATTGTCTATAGGTATGGATGTAAGTGTAAATGGTTGTTTGTCTGCCCTGCGATTGACTGGTGACCAATCCAGGGTGTACCCCGCCTCTCGCCCAAAGTCAGGTGGGATAGGCTCCAGCATACCCCGCGCGACACAAACGAGGATAAACGTCATCTAAAATGGATGGATGGGATGAACGACAACAAAAATTAACTCACAAATGTTTTTTTCTGAACAAACTGACAAAAAAAGCCCACAGAAAATCTCCCCAGAAAAAAGGAAGACCAACTTTTGTTTGCATTTCAGTCTTTATATATAGACTGTCGACACATTAAGATGTTGAGTTGCAACTTGTGGCTGAAGACACCTGTTGACGATGCCTTGTTGCAGGGGCAGTTAATCCCAGTTGCTAGGATTAATTAATCTTCATGCAGTTTTTTGTGACAGAGTCTTTCACCATCCTGTAGCCACTTCCCAAAACTTATTTCACTGTAGAGAGCAAGCGGTAGTAAGCGTGAGTCGTCCAGACGACACACATGTCCCATCCTCCTCAATCTAGATGCTGCAAATGGAGCTTCTACACTTGGCATGTTTACCCTTTTAAGACGTTCAGTATTAGGGACTTTGTCTTTCCACCTAATATGTATGATGTAGCGCAGATGACGGCACTGCAGACTTGTCAGGTGCCGGATGTCCTTAAGATAAAGAGGTGCAGTTTCTAGAGCACACAACAAGGTAGATGTACAAACTGCCCCGTACACGCTACACTTAGTGATAGTCTTGACACCTCTCTGGTCCCCGCAGGTCAGCGAGAGTTGGAGATGAAGGCCGAGTAATCGTCACAGAGCAGGTCCTGGATAACTGTCTCAAAACAGTTAGTTTTTTCACGGAAACGGGCCAGATTGAAGAGGGCACCATCAAGTCTGGTTCGCAAGTACACACCTTTTTGAGCAGCACTAGTAGTTCAGGGCAGGCCTGCAGTGAGATAACAAAGATATTAGATCAGCCACGAAGGTGGAGTTGTTTCCACAGTAACGTCCTGTCAACTGCATGGAACGCCTCTAGTAGCTGATGTAAAGTAAAGAGCATATCCACAGTGGAGCGATTACAGCAAAATCCACACTGTCTTTCCGGAAGAATCTTATTTGAGAAGTGTTTCCGAAACTGACTAAGAAGGATTTTGGGTAGTATTTTGTCACCCGCAGCAAGAAGGTAAATTCCAAGGGGGTAAATCTGGTAGTATAATAGCCAGGTGTCCCACAAGGTGCATCCATAAGCACACCTTTAATGTATCCTTCCAAGAGGAATAATCGGTACCTCATCCATACACTGAGATGAGACCACAAGGCTGACAAAAATCCATGTGTTTATTTGACAGCGAGCTCATTTGTCTTGTTAAGTGTGTGGTTATTGTTGTCGGCTGGACACCCTTAGACAAACATGTCAGAACACAAGCCTGTCAGGATGGTCTGATTGGCAATACTTCGACCCGCAGGGAATCCATCAGCTTCACATCCTGCCGCGTTAACAGAATCAATAGACTCCAGCTCAGATGAGGTTTGCTATGGAGAGATGCTGTCGTTGCAATCCCAGAGGTTCTGAATAAAGAACAATAAGAAAATAAAGAAAAAACGAATGATGATGTTAAGGAACCCAAATGTCCTCTTTTCTCCGGTCCACTCCTAGAGGAGGGCTTAAAATTAACTCAATGTCAGCATCCATCCATTTTCTATACCGCTTATCCTCATTAGGGCATATTTTTCTTTATTGTCTCTGCCATAATTAGCCGACATCTCTCTGTACATGTAATCATCGGCTTGTTAACATGGAAATCAGAATAGTCCAGTTGCGATCAATTCAATGACATGAGAATAGATGGAAATCATAATAAGCTGCGCCACAGAAAAACTCAAAACAATATTTTTTTTTTTTAATAACAGCATTCAATATTTTAACAGTTAAGATTTGCATTTTAATCTGTGGTCTATTATGAATGTTTGGTCATTGCCAGTACTAGTTGTAGAGATTGGTGAAATGGTGAAAAGTTTGATCTAGGTCTAGCATGGTGTAACGAGCGCGGGATGCAGAGAGCTGGACATCAGGCAGGTAAGGTTTGCAGGAATCTTTAACCAAGATGCTGCGAAGCAGCGGCAGGAACATAGGAGCGATAAGTGATGTGGAAAAAGCAACAATGAACTGACCAAGGACTGGCGCACACACCTGAACATAAATAGCATGGAACACAAACGAGAAACAGGTGCGCGTAATTAACAAAGGAGAAAAAACTAGAAGGCAAGGAAAACATGTGAAACTAGGAAAATAACAACACAGGAAAACCAACTAGAACGAAACCAAAACTGTCATGAATACAAAACACCGAGATTGTGACAATTAGATTATTGTAATATTATATTATGTTCATATTAATTGCATTATTTTACAATTTCTAGGGGCAAATCTGAAACATGACTAAAAAAGAGGTTGACCACCTTCACAATGGTTTTGAAAATCCATGTGTTTGAGCAATACTAAGTTGATCGTATGAAATGTCATTTCTGACATTGCAGAATGTCGTGAACATTATTGAGGATAAAGTTGCCGAGACATTGCAAGGGTGACGCTCAACAATTCTGGCAAAATCAATAAAAGGCTACTGTTGACCGAACCATACCAAAACAACATCCGTAAAATCAACTGCACTACATCACTACCCGCAGTCGTCCTTCCGCACCCACACAGTCAGGACCCACGTCACGTTCAAGACATGACAGTGTGTTGAAGATCACACAACTCTTAAACACTATACGACCAGGTCCCTACAGTATCCTTGAGCATGTTAAAGGATCTGCTCTTTAGTATGTGGCAGTGATAACAAAGCAGCATGTTTTTTTTGTTCTCACTTTTGTTGCTATTATGTTTCATTTAATTCATGTATTTACTTTTTTTCTTATTTTCATTGCTATATTTTATGTCCTTCATATTTTCTGTGTAGAATGATTTACATTAAAAATTGACTTACATGAAGTCATAAAAACAGAACTCCAACACCACGTATGTTGCATTATAAATGACATATTATGTGATTCATCATGGTAATGATTACATGTTAGCTCATGTCTCAGAAGGGGACTGCTGTCAATCTGGATAAATTACACTTTTTTTTTGCAGTGGTGGACATAAATGTCACTCAAACACTACAAGATGAGAGCCAGTTTAGGGCCGCACCATCAGCTTGATATTGATTCTTTAAATCATAGGCCTGCCTCAGAATGGATGATCAAACAAATGATGCAGGACATCGATATCGTGGCGCTCTGGGTTCAGGGAGAAGAAAGGATCAGAGACAGATGCAAAGACATTTGATTTTGTGTGTTGTCACAAAACAATCCAGAGACTGACCCAAAACCTCAGAGGGAAAAATACCGGATCACAAGTTCTGTCATCTCTCACTCTCTGCTTATTGCATTTTGTAGCCTTTGGTCCACTATTCTCTCTCATGCACAGAGAGGCAAAACAGAGACATTTCCGTCACCTCCCCCAGGCTGACAACTGAAAAGTCCCTTGATGCCTAAAATCTGAGGATCAAAGTCAAACATGCAACCATGCGTGTCAGGTATTAAAAACCGGGGTGACTGCGCTAACATGGGCGTCACGCCGCATTCCAATGTTGCAGGATGGATATAAAACAAAAGATTCTGAGGAAATGTCAGAGGGCTGAAGCTTATGCAGTGTAATGGAGAAGGCCAAAAGGGAAACGCCGAGCAGACAGAAAGACAGAGCACGGTGGCAGCGCCAGCTTGCTTGTCCCCCTGAGTCTTGCTGCCTTTTTTGTAGCTAATTAACACAACACCGAAAGGATAACCCTGTTAGCTGTGCTGTGCATCAAGCAGCCCACAGAGCGTGGAACATTAGCAGGTGAGGGCACAAGACAGGTAAAACTCAAATGATAAGCATCTGAAGAAGGCAAAATTAATGCTGGATTTTTATGCTGACTTTGTCCAAATGCTTTGACGAGTAAACCTTGAAACCTTTGAAATCACTCATTTGAGACTATTTATTTAGATCTACTGTATAGTCCATCCATCCATTTTATATGCCACTTCATAAAAGTTACCTGCTATTTGAAAAGAGTCGGCAATTTTTCAAGTGTGTTTGATTTTTATGGTTCTAATCAAACTATACTAGACCCCTACACTTACAAAGGTTAACCTACCTGTTAACAAAAGGGATTTTCGCACTTTGGTTTTTGCTGGATGTAATAAACTAAAGCTCAGTGGGAGGGAAAACAAGTATATACCAAGATACTGTAATGCAAACATGCATATAGCCATATGGGGGAAGGAAAAAAAGATACAGTTATGACAGGTGAGACACGGGTTCATCTGTCAGTGAGCAGAAGGAGAGGCGACAGCCCAGCTTGGGTACTGGCTCCTAGACCAAACCAGTCAGCTCTTCATCCATTCATACTTTGACATGTGGGCGCACACCCCACTGATCACGGCCAGCTACAGTATGAGCCAGCGCCATCCATTCCTCCATATGTCGGTCAGTGAGCCAGTGGGGCAGAAGAACAGTTGCATGCCAGAAGCACAGGGTGGCCAAGATGGTGTGAACTCACGCATGTACGTGTATGTATATGTGATTACACCTGCATGTAAATGTGTTGCTGTACACGTGGCGGACGAGTCTGAAGGGCAAATTAAAATGCTCTTTCGGCAGAGTGAGGCGTGTATATACACAGTAAAGTGTTTTCCTCCAAACACTGGCGGAGCTGAGTGGCGAGAAACATGAAAAGCAAAAGGAATATGTTTAGGAATACAAAGTAATTTTATTTTTCTCACTTATTTTAGTGGGGGTTTTTCACAGACAAAAATGAGGCACCTGAGGTGGGGGCGGGGGGTTCCAGGTTTTAAGGCACTCTAAGTGCTTTGACAATGTTTCCACATTTACCAATAAGAGCAACTCGGGGTTGATGATGACGGGAGGACGTAGGATCGAACCAGCAACGTTCAGGTGGGGACGACTACTCTTACTACCTCAGCCATGTCCCCCGTTTACCAAACACAGACAGGCAGAGACTCAAATTGTATTCTAAATGAAACCGCTGAGGTTAAAATTAATTAAAATTAAATTAATTACACTTAATTAATTACACGTAATTTTAAAGACAAGCTGATGTTACACAGGCAGAACAACAACTGTCATCGTTTACTGAGATGCTCCTACTGAGTACTACATAACACTTCATTCCAGTTAGGTAATCTCCCCAGCACTAATCTTATGCGATCTACCACTACAACATCGCTCATCGTACAAAACATTGCTTTGCAAACATGCTTTTCTGATATGTAGTCCTTTGTGGCAAGGAGGTCCCCACACTGGGGGAGTTTGATCAATGCCAGAGACATGTAAATCAATGTAGACAGAGTCTCTGCTAGTCCTTTTCCTTTATCTAGCTTGCCTCCCACTCAAATCTCGCTCATTATCCCTCCCCAGTATTTACCAAATGCCAGCCTCTTTTCCTTAGTTTTCCTGTCAAACATTCATTCTTTGGTTTTACTCTGGTCTAAGATGCTGACAGAAGAATCGGGCGGTTATTTACATTGTCGGAAGGTCAGGTTGTGCCACACTAACAGACGTGTCCCTGAGTAACCTTGGTCATAATAGAGTCTAACGGGAGAGGTCTCCCAGACCCCGAGGTCAAAGGGTGCTGTCGTGAATCTTCTGCAAACTCCAGCAAGGCTCTTAGATGGGATGCAGTGCTACTGCCAAGAGTTTGTGTGAATAGGCTTCCACTGAGCATGTGCGGAAAAGCCACCCACAGGAGTTATTTATCATTGATGGGAAGGCAGCGGAAGGCTTCACCATGCTCGTGCATCACTCATATGAAGTGTCTTTTTGTCAGATTTTCAATTCAGTCACTCCCTCCCTCAGTCAGAGATAGCTCACAGAGCAGTATTTATAAGTTGACCTTCAATTGTGTACAAATGGGAAGTAAGGACGCATGAACACAAAAGAATCATCTAATATAAGTCCAAATGCATTCATTTTATGCAATTAAAACATGCATTTTGAATATCATAACCATTCATTCATTCATTCATTTTCTGTACCGCTTATCCTCATTAGGGTCACGGGGATGCTGGAGCCTATCCCAGCTGGCTTTGGGCGAGAGGCGGGGTTCACCCTGGACTGGTCGCCAGTCAATCGCAGGGCAATATCATAACCAATATAAACTAAAAAGTATAAAGGTTCAAAGCAAATTAGAAAACAGCTAGTAATGACTGATTAGGATCAAGAAAATCTACCTCGTGTTCTGTAGGAAATACGGAGCTGTTTAGAAAGTTACAGTTGTATAAGCTGCTACTTTTTTCTCATGTTTTGAACCCTGCAGCTTGTACAGTAATGCTGCTAATGTATGGCCTAAAACTACATTCCCCGTGATGCTTAAAGTGCACTCCTCCCTGAGACACCACCTTATCGTGGTGGAGGAGTTTGTGTGCCCCAATGATCCTAGGAGCTAAGTTGTCGGGAGCTTTCATGCCCCTGGCAGGGTCACCCATGACAAACAGGTCCTAGGGGAGGGACCAGACAAAGAGTGGCTCATAAGACCTTGATGATGAATTACAATAAAGGACTTCGTTTTCCCTCGCCCGGACTCGGGTAACTGGGGTCCCCCTCTGGAGCCAGGCCTGGAGGTAGGGCAGGATGGCGAGTGTCTGGTGGCTGGGCCTGCACCCATGGGGCCCGGTCGGTCATTAGGGCTTAGAGTGCATCTTCTGGAGGAAGTGACAAGGTCAAATGAATTCCATGTTTTGAAGTTTTATGCAGCAACCTCTTGACACACCTTAAGTAAGTTTGATTAAGTGTAGCTTTACTACAGCTTCTGTTCTCAGACCACCTACCACCCACTATCATTAATGGGTTTTGAAAGAATGGATAGCTCATGCTAAATGGTTAATTTGCCCAGCGACAACAGAGAGGGACAATGAAAGAGAGAGAGACTGACAAAAGTGTGTGATGAAGGAATTACGATTAATTCCGCATTAGTAGTTATGTTAATGACAGATAAGAATATCCACTTATTTCCATTGTCGTTCTGTTTATTTAGACACACATAAATGCATAATAAAGACGTTGTTGTAATGTTTGGAGTGTCCCTGAACGCACCTTGCTGCCGTCTAGTGACAATAAGGAAGTGAGGAAATGAGGAGGGCTGCTCATCAGACTGTGAGCGTGAGATTCATGTAATTCAGGGGTGGGCAAACTGCGGCCTGGGGGCCACATGGGCCCGCCAGGCACTTGAATGCGGTCAGCCAGATGCGTTCAAAGTGTTTATTATAAACTTTTAACATACATGCGGGCAACATGACTTTCAAGTAGTCAAGAGTCTGTCTGACACACCCTTTGGATGGTTTGAAGTAGTTTTTCACATGCAGCCATCCAGACAAATACCTCTACCCAAGGTGTCATAATAACTCCTGTCAACCCATATGTGAAACACAACAACAACCCTACCCTTTTTTGAGCGATGTTGTTAAAATTTTGAACAGCCTATTTCACTTTAATTGTTGTTTTCAATAAATGACTTTTTGAAAATGCTTTTTGTCACACTCCCCCTTCTTGCTTTTGCATATTGTAGCTCTACTTAAAACCTCTTTAAGGTCCAAATGTGCAAAAGGTAAATTCTAGCAATTTTTCAATTTAAGATTTTCATTGGGTCTGTAAGTTGAGGATTTTTTTTTTTTCGGTCCCACGCCGTGCTCCCCAATAGAAGTTAGTTTGAAACTAAATGCCATTCTTGACTAGGGCTGCGTACCGTTACGGTTTGCACGTCGTACCGAGTTCTCGTGTGTCTGATGTGTGACAGTTGAAAAACAAATTAATTACAGGTAAGCTTTTGAAAATGTCAAATGCGTTGAATATGGGTAAATAAAATGGGGAAAGGTATAGAAAAAAGTACTGTTTAGGTACCGGTACCGAAAACGAGGCATCCTTAAAGTGCTGGTATTGAAAAAAATGTACCCAGCACTATACTGGACTGCACACCACTGGCTTTGGGAGACCTGAAATGTTTGAAATATTTGTTTGCTTCCTACTTTTCCCCCATTTCAAACATAGTTTGGCTTGAATAGCACCGGCACCACCGGAAGAACACCTTGTCCATGCTGAATGGATTGATACATTTTTTATAAAGTTGTCAACTTTGTCCCAAAACTGTCAGAAAGCTGACGCGCCACAAAAATGCCACCTTTCTCAAATAATGCATTCAATAACAAAACAATGTCTTCACCAGAAAAAAAAGGTGGAATAGCCAGAGCCTAGGCCTAAATCCAACTGACATTTTTTAGGTTACCTTAAGAGGGTGGTGAACAACGGATGTCTCAAAGTCTGATGGATTTGAACATTGACTTGCTTTTTCCGTCAAGAGTCATGATGAAACCTTGCTGATACATTCCGACCCACAAAACTGAAAAACAAAAAATGTATACCTAGAACCAGTTGTAGGTTTACACATGCAACCGGCTCATTTTATATGTCAGAAAAAATACATGGTACATATTTTAACAGGGGAATGTTCTCTTTCTTCACCCAATGTTATAGACTAGTAATGAGTGGGTTAATCAAAGCAGGACTCCAACGACGGGCTCAATAAAAAATACACACCAGAGCATTCAAACCCAAAGAAAGCAAGAACTGAATAAACAATGAACGAAAGAGTCCTATTTGGATTAGGAATTCAAGCAAACACTGGTGTTGACCCGACAGTGGCTCACTGGGCTCACTAATTATCTCCACATATGAATACATGACCTGTTCACTGACACCTGAGCCTGGTCAATATTTTAGGACTCAATAATGTCACTGAAGCACCATAAGGCTGGTCAACTGGAATGGCCTACACTATACAGTATTTCCTTAAAACTTAAAACAAGTCACCTGGCATTAAATTCAGCTTCAGCACACACTGCAATAATATCCTATGCTAAAATATTATTAGCAAAAAAAAAAAAATGAACAGGGAACTAGTAAAATATGTTCACCAAACATCGACCCATCCCACTTTCTTCAATGATCCTTGAACGCACCAAACACAAATACTTGTGCTAATTCATCCTAACGCTGCACAGTTCTTTCACCTCTTATTTATTCCCAAATGTCTATGTACATGCAGTTGTATGCATATGACATTGCTGAGTACTGTGCATATTTCTTCAGTGCACAATCGCAAAATAATTATTGCTAGCACTTTGCAGGTCACTCATACACCAAACGACAACAATATCAATTTCTCTCTGCTAGAAAGAATGTGGTATGTATTTTTGAACATACATATCTACTTTTGTGTGTACACATTTGTAAACCAATTGATAAGTGTTTTGTCCTCTTACTTTGCTTGTACAGTCTTAGAAAAAAATATTATAATATATTATAACAGACTCAAACACAAATGTTAACACAACCACCACGGTATTCACCACCTTGTTGGAAATTTTTAGTAAGAGGAATTAAAATCCACATTCAAATGTGTGTGCAGGTTTAAATAATTACAAATATTGGTAAATGTGCCAGATTGTTCGAAATAATAGTCAACATGACTTTGTACTATGATAAAAATGTAAAAAAAAAACACTGCAAAATTGGTTGAAAACTGCAAAAGTTGACACTGCCAAAATAATTACTTCAGATACATTATCTTGTGAAGTCAATGAATCATTCATTGTTAGACGAAAAATCAACCATAACCAAGTCAATGAGCATCTGAGCACAAGAGGTCATTATTCATCAGATTGGGCTGAATTTAGGCAGGCAAGCGGATGTAGTGTGGAAAAATTGCAATTGGCTGCATAACATATGCAGCCAATTGCACCAAAAATGCTTTTTATTGTCTGACTAAAAGCTGTTCTTGCACCGAGCGCACCGCCACAGTTGGTAATTCCACAATCATTCTGTGCAGCCATTCTGTTGCTGTAGGTGTGCAAAGCCATGGCTTCCGGCTCTGCAGCGTACCAAACTGATGGATCAACATAAAAGGGGTGCAACATTCATCCATTCATTTTCTATACCGCTTACCCTCATTAGGGTCGCAAGTATGCTGGAGCCTATCCCAGATGACTTTGGGCGGGAGGCGGGGTACACCCTGGACTGGTCGCCAGTCAAGGGTGCAACATATGAAAGCCATTTATTTTGCAGCGTGTCTGCATTAACGCTGCAGCACACACACACATACACACGCACACACTCAACATAAAGCGTGTGTGTGTGAGGGAAGTATTGCTATATCTACTCCACCTGCGGCACAACAGAGATGGGAGGGAATGGTCAATCTACTGTATAATCATTAGGAGCGCAGGGTGGAGATGGCAGAAAAAGAACGCTTCGGTGGTGTCACCGAAATGTCAGGATAACAAGATTAAAGCATGTGTGATTCATCTTTGGCTCTGACTTTTCGCTCCTCAACCACCCACCGCAATATTTGCAGCTACTTCATCACCCGCATTGCTCTGCTTCTTTACAGTAGTCCATCCGTTATTTTAGATGAGGCATATTCAAGCACACTCACTGATCCAACTATCATCCGGAACACAGGTTTCTGATACAGATGTACAAAGACCAGGAAATGAACAGGTAGTCTTGCAAAAGAGGCGGAAAAAAATCCTACTTGTGGAAAAGAAGTGCAGAATTAAAACCAGTATTGATTCTGTTAATTAAGACTTGACGAGAAAAAGACTATTGATCCGCTCTTGTGTATTTCCGGGTGCAGCTACAGGTACTGCAGTCAGATCTTTGAAGCAGGTATTAGACTTCTGCCTGCACTAATTCAACTACCAACACCGTGTGACATGTTTATTTGACACTGAACGCACCAGAAGAAGTCAAACACTGCTGAAGTGCATTGTAACCTTGTAACACATCCACACGGTTCACATCGCTTTGAAACACTTTGCTTCAGACTATCTTTCCATCTCTCAATTCCTCCACGCCGTTCCTCCTCAACCTCTCCTCCTTTCGCTCAGTGGATTCGGGGAGCACACCCATAGGGACTTTGATGTTGTGGTACTTTGAGCTGGAAAGAAAAGTCCCTTTGCCTAATTAGTTGTCCTTATCCCAACAGCAATGGCAGCATCAGTCGCCACCAGCGTGCTATCTCAGAGGGGTAGACACTGAACACATCAACCGCAAATGCACACGCTGCTGCATTGCAACGATTCTCTTGTTCCCCAGCTTGCTGTTGGCGCTAGCAAGCTTTCAACAACTTAACCTACCCTGAGAAAAAAATGGTACATTAAAGCCTCTGATCTCAGGGGGGAAACTTGTTAGACTGAAGTCAACAGTGCTGGGACTCTGCTATGTTTTCGCAGTTTTGGTTTTTTTTTTTGCACATCACTGAAATGCTATAGTAGGTGCATGAAAGCAGAAATATAACACTGAGACAGTTGCAATATGTCTGCAATCCATGAAGCCTGTCCTTAACAATCCATTAATGGTTAAAGGTTAAAGGTTAAATGCTCTATAGGAGTCCAGAACTCAATACCAAGGCCCAAAAATGTCTTTAATAGGTTCCCCTTAAACATGTTTTTATGTGAGCCGCTTCACTGACACATATTTTCAAAGCAATCTTCAGACGACAAAAACTTGTGTAAATCTGTGAGTATGTTTCCCCAACATTCGTACTTCACCATACAAAAGTTGGGGAAAACATACTCACTCTACACACCTTTGGATGGTCGGATATACAAGACCTTCGATAAACCAAATAACCTCACCATAAATCAAAACAAACTCAATAAGTTTACATACAGTGATGATGATGTGTGTGTGGTACCTGTAACAATGCCCACTCATACTCACCGGGACTCAAAGACTCTTCTTTTCAGTCGTTCAATTCACTTCATTTATATAACCTGTCATCTTTGAACCTGCATCCATCCATTTTCTATACCGCTTATCCTCATTAGGGTCGCGTGTATGCTGGAGCCTATCCCATCTGACGTCAGGCGGGAGGCAGGGCAGACAAACAATCATTCACACCCATGGACAATTTAGAGTGGCCAATTAACCTAATCCAGAACCCAGATCTCCTGACTGTGTGGCCAACATGCTAACCACTCGACCACCGTGCGCCCCCTTCTTTTTTAGCTAACTTTACTTACATAAAGTAAAGGTAGGAAGGGTTAAAATAGGGTGGGGGACCACACACATACATGCACACACGCACACACACACACACACACACACACACACACACACACACCATCTCGGGCAGAGACATTTATTTCAAACTGTCTCCTCATGTGCTCAGACTTTTGACTCCAAAGGCCAGCTGGCCAAAGGGCATGGATGGTGAAGAATATGTCTATATAAATATGTGCGTGGATTTAGTGGCATTGCTCACACACACACACAATCGAGGAGCCATTCTCTTCTTTAATGGCACCGTGGGGGCCCAAGATATTACCATAGTAAAAAAAAAAGCACATTACATCTTAGAATCAGAGCCAAACACACTCGCAGGCTGCCGAGCACATAGGCCAGTAGATGACACATACTGTATAGTACAGTAGCGTTCAAAATAATAGCAGTGCAATGTGACTAACTAGATCAATCACTGTTATTAGTATATTTTTATTGCTACATGGCAAACAAGACACAGCATTAATTATATGCACGCTAGTAAGGCTGTGCAATTGGGCAATTACAGTAGTTCAAAGGGACGTTCAAAAAATAGCAGTGTGGCATTTAATCAGCCATCAGTGATGAATTTTGTGAAAAAACAGGTGTGAATCAGGTGACCCTTATTTAAGGATGAAACTAGAACTTGTTGAACGTGCATTTCTCTTTGAAAGCCTGAGGAAAATGAGTTGTTCAGAAAAACAGCGTAATTTCATTCCTCCATTCATTTTCAAATGCCGCTTATCCTCATTAAAGTCGCGGGTATGCTGGAGCCTATCCCAGGTGGCTTTAGGCGGGAGGCGGGGTACACCCTTGACTAGTCGGCAGTCAATCACAGGGCACATATAGACAAACAAACATTCACACTCACATTCATACCGATGGACAATTTAGACTCGCCAATTAACCTAACATGCATGTTTTTGGAATGTGGGAGGAAACCCGAGTACCTGGAGAAAACCCACGCACGCACGGGGAGAACATGCAAACTCCACACAGAGATGCCCAACGAAGATTCGAACTGGTTTTTTTTGGAATGTGGGAGGAAACCGGAGTACCCGGGGAAAACCCACGCACGCACGGGGAGAACATGCAAACTCCACACAGAGATGCCCAACGGAGATTTGAACCCAGGTCTTCCAGATCCCCTGACTGTGTGGCCAATGTGCTAACCACTCAGCCACCGTGCGGCCCATAACGAGACCTTGGTGGGAAAACCATTCATCCATTTTCTACATTAATTATCATGTTCAAGTGAGGTGGAGCCTATTCCAGCCGACTTTGGGTGAGAGATAAGGTGCGTCCTGGACTGCTTTTCCAGCAGTCACTCGCAGGTCACATACAGTATATGCAAACAACCACTCACACTCACATTCAAACCTATGGAAAATTTATTTAACATGTTTTTGCTTTGTGGGATGAACTTGAAGTACCCAGTGAATCCTTGCAAGCATGGGGAAAATTAGCAAACCGGAACCACCTGCTTTTCCAACATGTACAGTAGTGTTCAAAATAATAGCAGCGCAATGTGAGTAACCAGATTAATAACTGTTATTAGTATATTTTTATTGCTACATGGCAAACAAGTTACCAGCAGGTGCAGCAGATTCTCAGGAAAACAAACAAGACCCACCCAGGATTTATGATATGCATGCTCTTAAGGCTGTGCAATTCAGCAATTAGTTGAAAGGGGTGTTTTTAAAAAAAATAGCAGGCATTCAATCAGTGATCAATTTTCTTAAAACTGTGTGAATCAGGTGACCCCTATTCAAGGATGAAACCAGCACTTGTTGAACACGCATTTCTCTTTGAAAGCCTGAGGGAAATGGGTCGTACAAGACATTGTTCAGAAGAACAGCGTACTTGGATTAAAAAGTTGATTGGAGAGGGGAAAATGTATGAAAAGGTGCAAACAAGATTAGGCTTTTCAGCTAAAATGGAGAGCAAAACCAGAGACAGGTGGCAGAAAACACTTGAACTAATTGCCCGATTGTCTTAAGAGCGTGCATATCATGAATGCTGGGTCTTGTTTGTTTTCTGAGAATCTACTGCACCTACTGGTAACTTGTTTGACATGTAGCAATAATAATATACAAAGAACAGTGATTCATCTGGTTAGTCGCATTGCACTGCTATTATTTTGAACACTACTGTATATACAGTCTTGACTATAGCACCATTTGTATTAAGGGCCTCAAGATTTATACATGCGGCCTTCAAGCCCACACGAGCACTGGTTCTCCCCTTTGTGTCATCAGTTAAACCAAAAAGCACCTCAGCATAGGAAGGTGGTGGTCCATTGTAGCCTGCGGAGTTGTACTGTGGAGGTGTGAAGACTTCCTGACTTTACCGAGGACCCCTGTGATGGTCCTCATCTTCCTGCTGAGACAGTCGTCCGTGAAAGGGGATGAAATATATGGAAGGAGGACAACCATCTTGCTCGCTGCGCCTCCACGCCTCCCTTTCAATCTGCTCCTGCCTCAGGCGGCTGCACGCCCTGCAGAACGTGGTGCAGAACATGATGAGGAGGCCGATGCCCAAGATGGCCAGGAAAATCCTTCGTGAGGCAAACATTGGAGTTTGACTTAGTGGGCTAGAGTGATAGCTTGGGAATCATGATGTGCAAAGTGGACTTACTCTAGTGCTGGGATGCTTTTGAGAGACATCCTTTGAGGTCTTTGAAATGATTTGAAATGGACCTGAATGGGAATAGATTGCAGTCAATTTAAAAGCGCTCTTAAGACACATGTTAGGACATTTTTTTCACAGTTTAAAACAGTTCCCAGTCGTTTTAATAATGTGGCATACCTGTTCAAAATCCAGCTGTTACGACCAGGGGGAACAGAACGTATTTAAAGA
>QODF01000034.1:852130-862467 GCA_024372805.1 Oostethus manadensis | reverse complement strand
CCACGGCTGTTCGGCTTATAGCTCCGCCAGGAGGCTTCGTGTTCGGTGATATATTCCTTGTGCCTTTTCCACGGTGTCAATTCTCTTCATCCCCTTACCTGTGACACCGTCGCCTTTTGTTGGACTTTTAGTCAGAATTAATAAAGACTGTTTGGACACAGCCCTTGGTTCCTCTGCATCTTGGGATTCCAGAACACGGTCCGACCGCACCGCGTCACAGGAAGAGGTCGCTGGGGACCGGGAAGTCTGGACTTCCCTACTGAAGCTGCTGCCCCCGCGACCCGGATAAGCGGAGGAAAATGGATGGATGGATGGATAATTATAGGTTTACACAGATACCATTAAAACCGTTGTTAATGCATATAAATGGTGAATCGAAATGATAAATCAACATTAAAGCTCACTTTTACCTTTGCTGAAGATGTGATGACATGTTGAGGAAGACATGATGTGGTAGTGGGATCATCACAGACACCATCTTTTGCCATGAGTTATGTCTTGAATTCAGTAGTGTTTCTCAATGTCTTTCTTTCTATAAATCCTGGCACTTTTTGTTCATTTTGGGTTATTTTGCAGCTGTGAGCAAAAGAAAACTTGAGACTTGAGGTGAGAAACATTATTGAATTAAAGAAATAACTCAATCCCACGTTCATGTCTTCAGTGAAAGTAAAAGTAAACTTAAATAATTAATTATTCCTTTCATTCAACATTTATATGCATTTAGATTTGTTTCTTGATGTAAAACTAATTTAAAAAAACATATTTCTGTTTTTGTTTTGGGCTGGAATCAGACCATCTGATTAGTGTTGGCGTCAACCAAGATTCCACCGTATTTACATAACTTTATTTTTTGTGTTCATATACAATCTGTAGCCTTTAAAGACTTCCAATGTCAAAAAATGGTGTATAAACCAAGGTACTGGATACAGTTTTGTACATCTTTCAGTGATAGATTAGCAGTGCACTAAGTGGTGTGATCCAGTGAAACCCAATATAAGTACATGTGTTGGAGAGAATCAAACATATTTCCACCCTAGAACTGTGTCAAACACAATCAATACATAACATGTATTCATAGTAATGAGGTCAAGTGGCGGCATTAACAAGAAACAAGGTGCTCCATTGATGAAGTGGCTCTTTTTTCTCTTAGCTGACCTATCTGCCGCCACCGTGGGGCGACTGCAAAGCCACCCCAATGGACTCAGACTTCTTTAGCACATACAGCATCACGGCCTGCCGCATCGACTGCGAGACGAGATACCTTGTGGAGAACTGCAACTGCAGGATGGTACACATGCCAGGTAAGGTATGCCCCCACCTCACCCCCCTTCCACCTGCTGATTGCACTGATATTGAAGCAGCACTTTTTTACTGTGAAGTGGCTTTAGGAAATCATATACTTTCACAGTCGAGTAGACTGGAACACTTGACGGTTTCACTGTTGATTTGCTGTGAACGGATAACATGATTGACTGCCTACTTTGTGCGATTGTTCACAGAGGGGGGATTGACATGCATGTAATGTTCTGATTTCGGCCTCCTCAACTTGCACTGAAGTCCAATGAACAGTTGTCCCTCGATGCAGTCGCGTTCTGATTGCCTGACATTGACTTGCCGGTGTTTACTGGGTCCCAAATATTCCAATTTTTTCAGGGTACAGGAGCCATGCACCATAGAATCATAGATGAGAACATTAAAAATAGTCGTGGACTACTGGTTTGTCATCATAACAATCAATGGATTCGCTCAAAACAAATAATTCTCTCTATTAAAATAAACCTACCTAAACATTTCAGACCGTTGTAGTGGGCTGTTACAATATCAGCAATGGGTCAATACATTTTTTCCCCCAAGGTAAATGATCCTGACTCTGATCTTGAGCGTTCTCTATATCCCCCTGCAGGAGATGCCCCATACTGCACCCCTGAGCAGTATAAGGAGTGTGCGGATCCAGCCTTGGGTAGGAAATAACCCAGCATGCTGTGTGTAAACACCGCTATTCGCATGAGACCCACTGCACAGTGGTCTTAATCGAAGATGATTGCAGCCGGTGCTCCAGGGTGATGGCATCCACCAAATGTCGTTTCTGGCTGTGGCTTTCAGACATGCCTTCAAGACTACTGTTTGTTTTCTAATTGACTCGCAATAGCAGACACTGTCATGACCCCTGTCAGCCTCACCTTGCAGCATCCGCAGTGTGCCTTCTATCTGCAGGCGTGTTTGTCTTCCCGCATCACCAATAAATGTCTTTTTCCCGTGAAGCACCTCTCCCTCTTCCTATTCTTCCTGTCCCTCTCGCAGATTTTCTGGTGGAGAGGGATAACGACTATTGCGTGTGCGAGACGCCATGCAACCTGACGCGCTATGGCAAAGAAATGTCCTTTGTCAAGATTCCCAGCAAAGCGTCTGCAAAGTACCTCGCCAAGAAGTTCAACAAGACGGAGCAGTACATAGCGTAGGTTTCATTTCGCTGCATTTTCACCTACCATTGTTGCTTGCTTTGTGACATTCCCACGCATGCCTACACTCAACACTTAACACACGCCTTCCGTTTTCAGGGATGCCACTGGCATCCTACTTCATTTTTCAATTCTGTGTCACTACACCCTTCCTGATTTGTTTTTTGTTGATTATTTTAAGCCTTTCTGTTTATTTCCAATTGTGCAGAGTGTGAGAGGTTATGATTAATAACTGCTGGGAGATAACAGTCGACTTCATTATATGACTTTAGAGTGTTCCTCATTCTTTCTGTTGTGAAAGGTGGCATGAATCCCATTTATTATATGACTTGTGTGATTATGCAACAGTCACATTAATTATAGTATATAGTATATACGCAGCGTAGACATGTGCTTGTGTGTGAGCAGGTGTACTCTATTATGCAAGGTGTCGTTATCATGAGTGGTGGGAAGAGGGATCACATTAATTATAGTACCGGTATGAATTTGGAACAGTGTCCCGTGGGCTTTGACATTGTGAAATTTTTCATGTTTGTTTGTAATATGTAAAGTGGCAGGCCGCACGGCGGCTGAGTGGTTAGCACATTGGCCACACATTCAGGAGATCTGGAAGACCTGGGTTCAAATCTCCGTTGGGCATCTCTGTGTGGAGTTTGCATGTTCTCCCCGTGCGTGTGTGGGTTTTTTCCGGGTACTCCGGTTTCCTCCCACATTCCAAAAACATGCATGTTAGCTTCATTGGCCACTCTAAATTGTTCAATGTGAGTGTGAATGTTTGTTTGTCTATATGTGCCCTGCGATTGACTGGCGACCAGTCCAGGGTGTACCCCGCCTCTCGCCCAAAGCCAGCTGGGATAGGCTCCAGCATCCCCGTGACCCTAATGAGGATAAGCGGTATAGAAAATGAATGTAAAGTGGCAGTTTTTATTAATAACCGGTGGGAGGAGGCATCACATATATAAATATGACCTGCGTGTGTGTGCTCATGTTCACCTCTACAGAGCCCCTACACCAGTCTAATAAGCCAGACATTATGTGTCAAGTATGCGCAAACACGGCAGAGATTGCCCTGAAGTCAATTGTTGTCCAATTGCTGTCTACAAAATATCCTGACATGACACTTACCAGAGTGTCATGGTATATTTTCTCACTCAGGTGAGAAAAAGAAAGTGAGTTTAATTGGCTTAATCGTCGGCGTATCAAGTGTTTCTCCACCAAATCTGCTTAAATGATTAAAAGTAGTTCAAGGAAATCCAGAGAGGGTGCAATAACAGTTGAATCTTTCATCTCTGCTTCCCAGCGGAGCAGTTCAGGACAAGATAATTACAGCAGATTCTGCCCGAGCGCCCCTAAACTCTCCCATTTAATTCCTTCACTTAGACGTGAATTCACACGCCTTATTCTCACTCTGTTTGCCAGTGATGTTAATCTGTTGCGTATCCTCAGAATGGATGGAGAGAGGAAAATATTCATGGGATTGCTAGATGGAGCCTTCAGGCGGTTGGACGAATATACATACATGCGAGGTGGGATCGGACTGTTCCGGGACAGTTCCCGTTGCAGATGGAGAAAGCCATCATGACTCACCATTCTACGTTATTGCTTGCAGAGATGGTGTGGCTGTCTGTGGACAAACTCACAACCCAAGTGTCTGCTGTTCTTCTAAACAGAACAACTGAGTGAAATGTTCTCCAGAGGGTTCTAGCAAAAAACTGTGGCAAAGGTTGTTAGTTTTTTGCTTATAACTTTATAGGCCCCCTGAGAGTCCTGCTATATGGGCTGTGCAATGTTGGGTGGTGTAAATCTAAAGTCTTTGGCAGGGTTTCGATTACCTGTCTGCGGGGAAAGAAAGCTTTAAAGGAGGAGTGTAGGTGAGGCGCTCCCTCAGCAACCAACACTTTTCTCCTGTTGTCCTCTATGGCGTGGAACCAAGACACATGATTTAGCCGAGAGTCATCCTGGTAGCTAGAGCCACCCTTGCATGTCTTGGTAGGTGGAATGTAAAAGCAGAATATTTGCATACCAGATTTGGACCGGCATTCTGCGTTGTGCATGTTTCCAATTCATTTGATAGATGACATCCATGTGTTGCTTCAGTGCTTCACTTCTTGTCCTAGTGCACTCAAGAAGAAAACAACCAAAAGTGATAAGGGGTTTAAAGTGTTTACTAAAAGTAATGAATACTCAATAAAAACTATAAACCCGCTATAAACTCCCCTGGCTGCAACACTGTTGGTACACTTGGACATGGTCTCCCACAAAACATTAGAATTACGAGAATAAACGCTTAATTTCTTCAGGAAAGTAAGACAATAGTGAAAACATGGGACTTGTGTGATCTTTGGCCTGGGTCAAAGGTTTTATTACGACTTTTTTTCTTGTAAAATTATGACTTTTACAAATTACAAATTTTTCTCATAATATTCAAATTTTTCTCGTAAAATTATGGCTTTTTTGTAATAATATTACAACTTTTATTCTTGTAAATCTGTTACCTTTTATGTAAAATTATGATTTTAAATCTCGTGTTTGATATACAGTATGTCTTTTTTTCTATTGTAATACCTACCATATTTGATAATATGAGTATAAAGGTGACTGTAGAGGTTTTATTTAATGTACTGTATACAGACCTGCGATAATGTTAAAACACGTATTTAGAAGGTCATAAACATGTTTTTAATGCTCTAACTACAAAATTATTCCATTTATAAATCAGCAATTCTACTTCATAGAAATTTACTTATCACCTAATATTATTAGGTATTAATATCAGTATTAATATCACCTGAAATTTTGAGAATAAAGCCATGAATTTACGACAATAACGTACATTTTCGAGAAAAACTGATATTACGAGAGTAAAGTCGTAAGTAACCCATATAACATACATATAAATAAAAGCTTCCTGAAGTAAGAGGAAAGTTTCCTTCCTCACCTGAGACAGCCATGAAAAGGGGGACCTGATGTGGAGGGGGCGGGGTACGTGAGACTACCGATGAGATGATGCTAACCCAAAGCTAATCGGTTTCTGCCCCACTGCTCTGTTTTGCTGTCCCCTTAGAAATAAAAGCTTGCCTTGAAGGAAGACGTTTACTTCCTTACTGAAGAACTATGCTCCATTTTCTCTGACACGTATGACAAAATGACATGTATTGTTACGATATTATTTGTCGTAAATTTTCGAGGAAAAAAAGCAGTCATTTCACAAGAAAAAAGTTGAAATACTATGACAACAAAAGTTGTAATTCTACAAGAAAAAAAATACAGAATTTTATGTGAAAAAGTCATAATATTACTAGAAAAAAGTTTAAATTTTACAAAAATAAAACTTGTAATTTTACAAGAAAAAAATGTAATATTACGTGTCATTGTGTCATACATGTGAATGGAAAATATAGCGTTGTTCTTAAGTAAGGAAGGAAACTTTCCTCTTGCTTCAGGCAAGCTTTTATTTATAACAGGACAGCAAAACAGAACAGTTGGGCACAGATTAGCATATTTTAGCATCATCTCACCAGTACTCTCACGTACCCCTGCCCCTTCACATAAGGCCCACCGTTTCATAGCTCTCAGGCAATGCCTGTAAAGTCAAGTTACGACTTATATTCTTATAAAGTTACAACTTTACTCTCATAATATTACAAGCTTTTTCTTGTAAATGCATGACGTTATTGTTGTAAATTTACGACTTTATTTTATAATGCTTTTAATCTTTATATTTTATTACTGCATCGTAACAGGCGTTGCTTGAGACAGCTATAAAAACGGGGGACTTGTGTGACTTTTGGCCTGGGTCAAAGGTAATATTATGACATTCATTCATTCATTCATTTATTTTCTATAGCGCTTATCCTCATTAGGGTCGCGGGGATGCTGGAGCCTATCCCAGCTGACTTTGGGCGAGAGGCGGGGTACACCCTGTACTGGTCACCAGTCAATCGCAGGGCACATATAGACAAACAAACATTCACACTCACATTCATACCGATGGACAATTTAGGGTCGCCAATTAACCTAACATGCATGTTTTTGGAATGTGGGAGGAAACCGGAGTACCCGGAGAAAACCCACACACGCACGGGGAGAACATGCAAACTCCACACAGAGATGCCCAACGGAGATTCAAACCTTGAACCTCCTGACTGTGAGGCCAACGTGTAACTTCAGGTTCTATCTGTTCTAGCCTTCTGTGGTGGCATTCCAAAAAAAACCCTCAAACAAAGGCAAAGAAATAGCAAAGGGAGGCATATTTCTTCATAAAACTTGATTTCTTTAAGGGTTTCTCTGTATTAGGGGGTGTAAACCACTCAGCCCACTCGGCCCATTATGACATATTGTCTTGTAAAATGACGACTTTTAATCTCAAAATCATTTTTTGATGTGGCCCTAATACTCCATCGTAGCATTGACAGAGTTCAGCGCTACGTTACTGTAACCCTACAGTAACGTTGCGTTGTGTAACGTCACTGACACCTAATGACCAGTGTAGAATTCTAGTGTAATGCTTCCGTTTGTGGTTAAGGAGCGGCTCGTTGATGCACTCCCATTGCCTTATTAACAAGCAGAGAACACATACAGTATGCAGGGAGCATGCTCAACTGCCGCCGGCCACAACTCACGCCACTCCATCACACTTTCCACCCTGCAAACACTTAGCTAAACACACTGGCTAAATACTGGCGTCACACACGTCACTTCCCAGGCCACGCTCCTTAAAGGCACACGCGGCAAGTCACAGATTACACTACGTCTTGTCTACTGAGTTCCTTATGCAGTACAAGTATTTGTAATTTTCTTCATTTAGCCATTTAATCTAGGCCAAGAACATGTCAAATTTGATTAAAAATGCATTTTTTTTTGGTAATACTGCGCCGCAATTAACTTTGAAACAAAAGACTGAAGCACGAAATGCAAATCGCTAAGTGGCGGTGGACGAGTGTAATCATAAATGACAAATGGATGGCTGTTGATGCAGACTCAATAGTGTTTCTCACCTTCTCTGTCAAATTCAATTATTAGCAAAGCAATATTTTGCCCCTCCGGTCCTGTTGGCGGCGAGAATTGCAAAGTGAGTGCTGACCAGCAAACGCTTAAAACATCAACTCTGATGTATCACGTTGGTTCTGTCTTATGGTTGGAGTCTGCAGTGCATATTCCCACAAAGCCAAATGCAACACGATGATGGCTTCACATGGAAAAATACCCCGTGACCTACATTACTTAAACACGGAAAGGACATAGATGTACAAGCAATGTCTCCACAAAGATGTGAGCAGATGTTGAGTTGCCTCGAGCCATTTCAAGTCGGCCTTCAGCTTTACCTCAGTTTATGTCTTTTGACATCGACAGCTCATTGCTCATGGCTCCAATTTGGGTGCACAGATCAAAATAATGTCCGATGTGCGGAGTCCATTTCATCTCCAGAGAAGGGTGCATTGATGCAAACTAAAAAAATAGCTTTTCCTTTTTTGTATTCTTTGGCTTTTTGTATTCTTTGTATTATTTTTTTAGGTTAGTTCGTTTAGGCTGTTACCTTCATCTCCTGGAGGTCTCCAGTGAGAAACGTGTCCTGATTTGTATGCTGATTATCATGTTTGTTCACAGAGATAACCTTCTGGTTCTGGATATCTTTTTTGAGG
The DNA here is from genome assembly GCA_024372805.1 of Oostethus manadensis. NCBI lineage: Eukaryota > Metazoa > Chordata > Actinopteri > Syngnathiformes > Syngnathidae > Oostethus > Oostethus manadensis. The sequence continues at coordinate 854,366 of QODF01000034.1, read as the reverse complement.
CCCTCAACTACGAGACCATCGAACAAAAGAAAGCCTACGAACTGGCAGGCCTTCTGGGTAAAAGGAACCGTCTGTCGAAGATGATAGTGATGACTGAGTCTTTGTATTTAAGTGGTTTCTCTGGAGTACCGCAACTGTGCATCTCTTATTCCTCTCAGGTGACATCGGGGGTCAGATGGGGCTCTTCATTGGAGCCAGCATCCTCACCATCCTCGAACTCTTTGACTATCTCTATGAGGTAATATACCTTCACCCATGCATCACCTGGCAGAGCTTAGCTAGATGACTTTTTTCCAGCATGTTTGCATGGCTACTTGTTGCTAGGCAGAATTTGTGGCATACAATCACTCGATAGTTTGATTGACAATACACTAAAGGACTGACCCAAAAAACATGAATTTATGGGTATATTTACACACACACTATTTCACTATTTAATCACCTTTACACTGTATTAATTATAACACACACGTCACACAAAATTACAAAAAACATCGAAGCACCAATTTTTCTGTGGAATTACCAAATAATATAAAAACATAAACAAAAATTCAAATAAAATCCTAAAAACATAAAAGATGCACAAATCAGTACTCTGTATTAAACTAAAAACACATATCAGAAAGAATGGAAAGAAAAAAACACAGATTTCACAATGAAATTACTTATTTGATATCAAACTTACCTAAATTATTCTGTATTAAATATAAAACACAGGAAGTATGAAAGCAAGCATCAATGTCAAAATGGAATCACAACACTGTATTAAATATAAAACACATATTACACAAAAGTAAAACATTGAAACGCCAATTTTGTTGTGGAATCACCTATAAATATAAATACAAAAAACCCACACAAATCACTACTCTATTACTGTAAATTAAAAATGCATCTTAGAAAAAATGGAAATAAAAAAGCACCAATTCCACAATGCATTCACTACTCTGTATTATAAGGAAAACACAGAAAGAATGATTAAAAAAAAACAATTGTCATTATAGAATCCCTACGCTGTGTTAATTGTAAAATACATATCAGAAAAAAAATAGCAGGAGTTTTACGATGGCATAACCTTTACATATAAAGTACTTATCAGAAAGACAGAAAATATAAATGTAACAGAGTTACTACTTTTTATTCACTGTAAAATACATATCAGAAATAAATAAAAGCAAATTCACCACTGTATATTACATATATTGCATTTACAACACTTAATGGAATGAAGTGAAAAAAATGCAATGGAATCACCACTCTGTATTAAATATAAAACAGCTTGGTACTGCTGGGGGCCAGCTAAATATCGGACCTACGTCAAATACAGTATGTCAATTAAAAACACAAGGCTCTTCTACAAAAGCCATGCACAATCGACATACCGTCATTTTGCTGTGGAATTACCCAGCAAGTTTACTTTTGCGCTGGACATGCAACTATTGTTGAGTATACAACCAGTAAATGTAATCTAGAAGATAACTTTGTTCTGCTTAGATGTGGTGTGAAACCTGAATTAACAAAGTTGTTTGGGCAGCAGTGATGAAACCCATCAGCAGAGCATAGAAACACTTTAGTAGATTCACACATGAAGACAAAATGAATCGAGCTTTACAAGGAGCGCCCACTGCTTTTCAGTTCCAGCAGAGCAAAAAAGAAATACTTCCATTGAACTTGTAATCCACGCCACGCATCTGTGTGACACACACTTTTGCAGCAGTAGCAGCAGCGCTGAATACATTAACATTTTAGCAGTTATATTTTAGATGAGTCACAATGTCTGTGTCCACTCTCATTAGTCAGACAGAACTGTTGCATGCTATTTCTGTGCGCTCCCTCTGTCTGTTTGGTGCCTCCGTCACTCTCTGAGCCATGTGTGTGTGTGCGTGTGTGTGCGTGTGTGTGTGTGTGTGTGGTCAATGGGGAAACACAATTATTGCAGCGTAAAATCTTATTCCTTCCTGCCAGATGCCTCCAAAGAGTTGGATAACATGATGGGGTGGTGGTCTGAGAACATGTCAACATTTGTCTGGCTTTCCAGGTGATCAAGTACAAGCTGTGCCGATGCGTGAAGAAGAAAAACAAAGGCCGCAACAACAACGACCGGGGAACTGTGCTGAGCCTGGACGATGTGAAACACCATGTCAGTATAACAACGGCAGCAAACATTCCTCTTTGAAGTCTTACAGCCGAGTCCGAACGCATTGCTTATGACGTGGGGGAGGCTTGGTCGACCTCT
>QODF01000034.1:798615-851347 GCA_024372805.1 Oostethus manadensis | reverse complement strand
CATCCATCCATCCATCCATTTTCCACCGCTTATCCGGGTCCGGGTCGCGGGGGCAGCAGCTTCAGTAGGGAAGTCCAGACTTCCCGGTCCCCAGCGACCTCTTCCAGCTCCATCGGGAGGACACCAAGGCGTTCCCAGGCCAGCTGTGAGACATAGTCCCTCCAGCGTGTCCTAGGTCTTCCCGGGGGCCTTCTCCCGACCGGGCATGCCCGAAACACCTCACCAGGGAGGCGCCCGGGAGGCATCCGGACTAGATGCCCGAGCCACCTCAACTGGCTCCTCTCGATGTGAAGGAGCAGCGGCTCTACTCTGAGCTCCTCCCGGATGGCCGAGCTCCTCACCCTATCTCTTAGGGTGAGTCCAGCCACCCTACGAAGGAAACTCATTTCCGCCGCTTGTATCCGCGATCTCATTCTTTCGGTCATGACCCATAACTCATGACCATAGGTGAGGGTGGGAACGTAGATCGATTGGTAAACAGAGAGCTTCGCCTTCTGGCTCAGCTCTCTCTTCACCACGAAGGTCCGGTACAGCGCCCGCATTACTGCAGATGCTGCACCGATCCGTCTGTCGACATCACGCTCCAACCTTTCCTCACTCGTGAACAAGAACCCGAGATACTTGAACTCCTCCACCTGAGGCAAGACTTTACTCCCAACCCGGAGGGTACAGTCCACCCGTTTCCGACTGAGAACCATGGCCTCGGATTTGGAGGTGCTGAGTCTCATCCCAGAAGCTATTTGTAAAATGAAAATCTAATATAATATGTATATGTAATATGAATAAACAAAAACAATGCATAATGGCGATGAAATCCGAAGCAACTGTGCGTAAAAGACGCATTCCCAGCTGGTGGTCTGGCCCTTGTCACTTGTGTTTGCATGTGAGATGAACTTCTATTACCCAATTATGATCATTTTTGCAATCGGTTACACAATCAGCAATGTCAATACGTTTGATTAACCGAGAGGTTAATGAGGTGGTGGAGACGGCGTGACAGAGCCAGATGGGACAGTCAATATAGATCAAAATGTAGGTGCTGATTCAGATGTTACTTGTGGTAACAACAGTGGTTGTTGTGATTATTAAATGCATTCAAATGTGCCTGACATTGTGTAAACCGGCCTGTGGGGTTTTGGTGACACAAAATTGTCACTATGCCAGGCTGAATAAGTCAGCACCTCCCCCTGCAGTACCGCCGCTCCCGTTGCGGGGTGCCTCGGTCTACCAAATTGGCTGCGCACTGTGTTATACCGGATGAAATTACCACTGCGCAGCCTGTGCCAAGCTACGCAACCCACGCGATTAGAGCCCCTGATCTTTATCCCGCCACATCTCCTACATTTGTATGTTTTGGTTAAAAGATCAGTGGCATAATTTTTGGCTTGACTGCTATCACAAACTCCCTGTAGAAGCATTTGTTTACATGGCTGTAGCTGAGATATGTCACTGCCCTGATGTCACTTCCGGAAACGCCCATTTTCTGTGACAACAATTTTGTCACCGCTCTCGCTGTGTACTTTCATGTAATTTTCACAAATACACAGTTTGCTTTCAAAAAGGAACAATGTAGAACCTTCATTCATTCATTTTCTATACCGCTTATCCTCGTTAGGGTCACGGGGATGGCATTGGCCACACAGTCAGGAGATCTGGAAGACCAGGGTTCGAATCTCCGTTGGGCATCTCTGTGTGGCGTTTGCATGTTCTACCCGTGCGTGTGTGGGTTTTCTCCGGGTACTCCGCTTTCCTCCCACATTCCAAAAACATGCATGTTAGGTTAATTGGTGACTCTAAATTGTCCATAGGTATGAATGTGAGTGTGAATGTTTGTTTGTTTATATGTGCCCTGCAATTGACTGGCGACCAGTCCAGGGTGTACCCCGCCTCTCGCCCAAAGCCAGCTGGGATAGGCTCCAGCATACCCGTGACCCAATGTAGAACATATGGAACATATTTAAGAAATGTTGATAAATCATGTCAGTGAACTTTCAAAGGTTCCATATTCTAACAGTAAGGCGTGCCCCTAAAACCAACACCAAATATGACACAAATGGATCATCTCCCTCACTTGTTTGCTCCACTTTTGAGAGACGAAGCATTCAAAGGCTAACTTTTAAAGTCATGTCATTACATAATAATGTAAACACAATTCTAAGTTCTTGAAAAAGAGTTTGCAAAGTACAGAAATCAGTATGAAAGTTCATTTAATAAGAGGCTTATTACTCAGCCAAATGGACATACACATTTAGCATGAAAGTAGACAGCACAGCAGCACGGGGCTCGCTGTCCACGCCTTGCATTGGTGTGTTTGGGGTCATTGTCTTGTTGAAACACCCACAGCAACATGATCTCTTCATTGTTTGATATAAGCAACCTGATCCATGATCCCTGCTGTACGAACACCATAGTTGGAGAAACATGATTTTCAGCAGTGATTAATCTGGTTAGCCGCATTGCACTGCTATTATTTTGAACACTGCAGTTAGTCTCAATCTGTGTCGAGCCACACTTTGCCACGCCCAATTGCAAGTATTTCTCAGATGTTGTACAATGTTGTACAACGTCCACATATTGGACAATATCGGCATTTTGCATATCGGCAAAAAAAAACAACATCGGACATCCCTAATAATAGGACTTTCTTTGAAAGATTATTTTAATGTTTTTATTACACCTATCTACATGAAACCAGGTAAGATATTTGCTGTATGCAAATTTTTTGTGTGTTAAACATCTGATTTTTTTGACAGCTCAACACAGAATGTCAAATGTCACGAATCGGTCAAATATCATTCTCTTCAAGCAAATAATAAAGAAAATATAATTGTGACTAACATTACGAATAACAGTTTGCAAAACCACCCACCAACTAAGCGAAACGAAAACAGGGTGTTACTTGCAAAAAATAAAGTACTCAAGAATGGGCAGCCGTTTACAGATCTAGGATAGCTGCAGTGCCGTCGGGGTTATATATACTTATATATGTAGCACATTTTATACTTCCAAACACATGCACATGCGCACGCACACACTCGTTTACTCACACTTGATCGCACTTTTCTTTGTCTGGCAAGTTCAGCAGAGTGGCCATATGACACCATGCAAGTTTCATTCTGTCATCCTTGACAAATTCAGCAGTTCAAACACGAATGCTAATAAACTGCTAAGCAATAATAACACTAATAAATGATCTCGCGAGCCTTTAGTGCCATCTCATTGAGCGCTGTGTGTGTGTGTGTGTGTGCGTGTGTGTGTGTGTTTGTGCTCACCCACACCCTCCTAATACTGTAGTTGTCTTCAGCTATGCCTGCCGGGCTTTGAAGCCAAAGTTACCCCTCAAAATACCCTTTTATTTTTGCCAATGTTTGTTCCCGCTTGTGGCTCACCAGCAATTGCAACACTGTTGCGTTTCTTAAACTATGGTGTGGGCCGAGGCTCAAACAGGATGTGCACGCATCGAAAAAATAGTGGCGGTAATTTTGCGTTATTAGTGTGTTAACTTTGACAGCGGGTGAAGGGCACAACAGTCCTTCTTGGGGAGACACACTCAAATAGTTGCGACACAGTCAAATAGTCCCCAGTAGGGCTTACTAAAAGCACGATTAAACTGTTTAAATCTCAGTGCCAACCATAGATTTACACTATTGTTGGCACCTCTGAGACAATGTCACATTGGCAAAGAAAAAATAGTATAAAACGGGGCCTTGAAAGTTCAAAATGATTCTTGCTTTCGCTTACTTTTCACTTTTTGTTGTTGCCGTCCAATTGCATTGCGGCAAATTAGGGGCAGTGACACAATATAACCAGAAGATTGCACCGCAGAGAAAAAACTGCGTGTTTATGCCACCTACAGGGCTGCAGAGGAACATAGCACGGTGTTTTTATCGATGACACGTTTGTGCCGGTATTATCGCTGTACTTTTTTGCTAGCTTTAATTTTGGGGTCTCAAACTTGTGCCTTGGAGGGTCGAGACCCTGCAGGTCTTCTCTCCATCCGGTCACTGTAGCAGCTGATTTTAATGATTCTCATTTGAATTTTTTGTTAAATTTTACACTAGTGTGTCATCCTTTCCGTCTCTCGTTTTTTTCCTTGACCGTTGTTTACGTTGTTTGTCTCCATCAGGCTCCATGCGACAACCTGCGCACGCCATCCACGTACCCAGGCAACATGCTACCTCATCACCCGGCCCAGGGAAACTTTGAAGACTTCACTTGCTGAGCACAGCGACGTAGAGTGGAGCCCGTGCAGTGTTGCAACCAAAGTCAGCCATACAGCAAGACTATGCGGTGGGAAGAAACTGATGCTAAAAGACGCACTTTTGTACCCAGGAATTGGGGGAACTGTGCACCCAGAACGCACACTAGCGTTTCTGATCCATTTCATGCAGGACTTGTATTTATTTAACCTTCTGGAGCACTGCCGCTAAAGGAGACGCCTCACCATGTCGGACCTCCCGTGAGAACAAAAGGGAAAATGTACAATTATCTTGTCCTAGAAAAAAAAGAGCCTTCATATACATCCCCACTAGAGAGCACACATCCTCCCTTGCTTGCAACACACGTAGTCACATCTTGGTGTGTTCACAGGGAGGAATGGCGGCAAACATCAACAACTTCAGGTCCCGTCATGTTAATGCATGCACATGTTGGTCCATTTGCATGTTGTTTAGTATTATTTGCATTATTATTTTTATATGTATACATCTCTACCAATACTTTATATTCAAACACACAAGTACCAAGTTTGCCTCAGTGACAGAAGGAAGATGACATCTCATGTATTGTGTGTGTGCGTGCGTGTGTGTGTGTGACAGAAAGAGTGACAGATTGCAAAGAATGCGTGTCAATCATGCGCGTGGCTTGGCCACCTGTGTTGTCAAGGCAAAGCGACTCTTATGTTTCTCTTTCTCCAAAACTACGTTCCAAAACCCTATTCATTTTGCACAAAGGTGAACTTGTCCGAGGTCAAAGGTCAAAAGTGAGGACATCCATCCATTCCATTTTCCTCCGCTTATCCGGGTCCAGGTCGCGGTCGCGGGGGCAGCAGCTTCAGTAGGGAAGTCCAGACTTCCAGCTCCATCGGGAGGGCACCAAGGCGTTCCCAGGCCAGCTGTGAGACATAGTCCCTCCAGCGTGTCCTAGGTCTTCCCGGGGGCCTTCTCCCGACTGGGCATGCCCGAAACACCTCACCATGGAGGAGCCCGGGAGGCATCCGGACTAGATGCCCGAGCCACCTCAACTGGCTCCTCTCGATGTGGAGGAGCAGCGGCTCTACTCTGAGGAGCTCCTCCCGGATGGCCGAGCTCCTCACCCCTAAGTGAGGACAGTATATATTTATTTTCCTCTTACCAGTGCTTATTACCCTTTTACATTTGTAACTCGTTGTGATACTGTCATTCTTTGTGGCTAGCCACACGCAAACGTTTTCAGGTCAGAATGGCAAAGAATTGGATCTTCTCAGCCTTTCATTCACACGGAAACGGCATTCTGGTTGCCCTGAAACTGTATTTTTGCTGAAATCTGAAAACGGCGGCGTGTTGTTTCTGTGTGGACAAGCAATCTGCGGCTTTATGAGAACAATGACATCACCAACCCCCCGCCACCTCATCACAGCAAGCCGGCATGAATATTTCAACTGGCATGACTCGCTCCAGTCAACATTTTGCTGCCGTTTTGAGGTTTTGCGGTTTTTCCTTGTAAGCCTAGACGAGCCATGGGAAGTGGAAAACGGTAAACTCGCGCTTGCATTCTTTCTTCTGCTGTTTAGTGTGTCACATGGTTCCGTCCGTGCGTCTGTCTGCAGCGCCACACGTAGGTGTGCCTTGTTTGCTACATGGTTTGCGCCTGTGATCCATCCCTGTCTGGATTTTTTTCAACCCGCCAAAAGAAATTCCAGGAACGTTCCCGTGTGTGAAGGGCCTTAGGTGTCATGACGACAACTCTATTGCTTATGAAAGGTATCCCGTCCAAGATAACAGTGGTTGAGGTCAAAGGTCAACGCAGTAAATGTACAGTAGGGTGAAAGAAGTGTTCGCCCCCTACCTGATTTCTTTTTTTTTGCATGTTTGTCACACCTGAATGTTTTAGATCATCAAACCATTTTAAATATTAGTCAGTGACAACACAACTGGACAAAAATGCAGTTTTGCATTTCAATGAAACCTTTTATTTTTTAAGGGAGAAAAAAATCCAAACCTACCTGGCCCTGTGTGAAGAAGTGATTGTCCCCCTAAACCTAATAACTGGTTGGGCCACCCTAAGCAGGAACTACTGCAAAGGTTCTTCTCATCCTAAAATGCTCTCAGCAATGTCTCATCACTCCACCCACACGTCTGTACCGTGGAACAGACGTGGTAAAAAGTTCTCTACAAACGTCCATAGAAAAACTCTTGCCGTCTTTCTACTCGATCTTCTACACGGAGTCATTTGTTTGAGAAGATATTGACTCCTGTTGCACAAAATCCTTAAAATGTGCACAAAGGCGTTAAGGAGCGCATGCTAGTAACGTGCGGATCGATACTGAAATGTCGATATCTCCGATACCAGCTCTTCATGCTCTAAAGTCGATTCTGATGTCAAAATAGTGATACTTTTGATACTTCAGGTATATGATTTTCTTCTTTGTATATTAGCTTGGCTATATTGTAAACCACCCCACTATCTCAATGTACTAAACGGTTTAATATAAATCAATGCATTAATCTTGTATTTTTTATGCTGTGATTTTATCTACATTTTCAAATTTACCAGACACACGAGGTGAATTTGCTCATACTACTGAATTAGTATCGCCGATAGCAGCCTGAATTTTACCCAGTATCGAATCAGAAATGAAATTAATGGTATTGCACATCACTGGAGCACACACCTCAGCAGTATTTACTTCCTTAAACACACGGAAATGCGAGTGATGTCGTGCTTCTGCACATGCATTTTCCAGACGCTTTTGTTTGGTATTTTGAACAATCACATAAAAAATCAACTTTTGAACAAAAATCCAAACTAGGAATCATACCCCGCAGTGTGAATGTAGCTTTACAGCACTGTGGAGGGATTTTGGCCCTTTCATCTTTACAGGATTGTTGTAATTCAGCCACATTGGAGGAACATCCAGCATTAACCGTCATGCCGCAGAATCACAATAGGATGAGGTCAGGACTTTGATTCTCCACTCGCCACTCCTATCGTTTTTTTGTTTCAGAGGTGGACCTGTTGGTGTGTTTTAGATCTTGAGGTCACGAACAGATGGCCACACGGTCTCCTTCAGGATTTGTTGCTAGACAACAGAATTCGTGGTTTCATTTATCACAACAAGTTTTCCAAGTATCTTCTTTTAATGGGGCACACACCTTTGTCTCATCAAACGTCTTGGGGATTGTCAAGATTTGTTCTGGCAAAATTGAGACCTGACCTGACAAAATTGGTATTCGTCTTGGAACGCTGTCATGCAGACCATTTTAGTGTCTTTCCTATGGTAGTCACCTGTGGTTCTTTGGATGTTGTTGTGGGGTCTTTTGTGACTTCTTGGATGAATTGTCGTTGCTCTCTTGGAGTAATTTTGGTTGGTCAGCCACTCCTGGGATGGTTCACCACTGTTGTTTTTGTCATTTGTGGATGATGGCTCTCACTGTGGTTCTCTGGAGTCCTAAATTTTTAGAAATGGTTTCATAACCTTTTTCCAGACTGATAGACTGACTCCTTTCACTTAATAATAAATAGTTTTGTTTAGAAACTGCATTTTGTGTTCAGGTATATGGTCATTGACCAATATTTAAAATTGTTTGACGATCTGAAACAGTGTGACAAACCTGCAAAAAAAAAGAAACACTTGTTCACACTACTTTATACAGTATGTGTTTTCTTTCTTGTGACCTCAGTTCCAGGAAGATTTTTAAGATGACCCTCTTTAAACTTGAAGTGCGCTTTATTCTGTATCAGAGCCAGAACTATGTTGCTTTTGAATGTTGCCTGATTCAAGATCCAAGCCCGGGTAGGAAAATTAAAAAGTATTAAGATTTTATGTGCGACCTCTACCAATGACAACGTTAAACCAACCTTTTTTTAACTTTCGGGGATTTGTTCTTCTGTGTCAAAGCAAGAACTCCATTGATTATGGAGCGTGACTTGATTTAAGATGGCTGTGAAGAAGGAAAATAAAATCTTTGCCTCCACCATAAAGAATTTCCAACCAACCCTTTTTCAACTTTGAAGAATCCTTTTTCTGCATCAGCAAAAGCATACAGTGGTGTAAAAAACTATTTGCCCCCTTCCTGACTTTTTATTCTTTTGCATGTTTGTCACACAAAATGTTTCTGATCATCAAACACATTTTAGTATTAGTCAAAGATAACACAAGTAAACACAAAATGCAGTTTTTAAATGAATGTTTTTATTATTTAGGGAGAAAAAAATTCAAACCTACATAGTGTGAAAAAGTAATTGCCCCTGTACCTAATAACTGCTTGGGCCACCCTTAGCAGCAATAACTGCAATCAAACGTTTGCCATAACTTGCAACAAGTCTTTTACACGCTCTGGAGGAATTTTGGCCCACTCATCTTTGCAGAATTGTTGTAATTCAGCTTTATTTGAGGCTTTTCTAGCATGAAGCGCCTTCTTAAGGTCATGCCACAGCATCTCAATGGGATTCAGGTCAGGACTTTGACTAGGCCACTCCAAAGTTTTCATTTTGTTTTTCTTCAGCCATTCAGAGGTGGATTTGCTGGTGTGTTTTGGGTCATTGTCCTGCTGCAGCACCCAAGATGGCTTTAGCTTGAGTTGACCAACAGATGGCCGGACATTCTCCTTCAGGATTTTTTGGTAGACAGTAGAATTCATGCTTCCATCTATCACAGCAAGCCTTCCAGGTCCTGAAGCAGCAAAACAAGCCCAGACCATCACACTACCACCACCATATTTTACTCTTGCTATGATGTTCCGGGAAGTCTGGACTTCCCTACTGAAGTTGCTGCCCCCGCGACCCGGACCCGGATAAGCGGAGGAAAATGTATGGATGATGTTCTTTTTATGAAAGGTTGTGTTACTTTTACGCCAGAGCTAAAACTACCAATTTTAGCCAATCTTTCTTTAATGTGTGTCAAAGCAAGAATCCGATTTCTTTTCAATGCCATGTAATTAAAAGGTGGCCAACACCAAGGTGAGGTCAAATGAATGCACGTCATCTCTTGATCTTCTTTATATGTGGTCAGAAAGTAACCCTGCTTATGTGGATGGTCATCTGACCTTCGCACGCGTACATGTACACTAGTCACACTTTTCACTTTTGGTGACAGCTTAGCATCTTTTGTGTTCTCTTCATTTCCAGTCATTCTTTGTCCTTGTCGCCATCATCTTTGTTGTCTACTTTTGTGTTTGTGGGGCTGTCCAAAGTGTGTAAACTCTGTGTTGTTTTTGCAGACGTCTAATGAAAGCACAATAACACGACAAGGTGTGTAGAGCTAATGTAAAAAAGAAAAGCTACTCTTCTTCTTATACTTCTCTATATGATTACTCTTGTGCCGATATGACTGTTTTCTTTGCTTTCATATGAAACACGCTCACTATTGCCTGGTAATCTTCTTTCCATCTCCCAGGTAACGGGCTGTTTTATTTAGTTATCCGAGCATAAATAAAGTGTAAATATCATTTTGGAAATTGCTAGTCTGAGGTTTTGTTTTTTTTTATAGACAGTCAATTTTTTACGTCTCCAAAGATCTAATTTGTTTTTGGCCTGCCACAGTCTATTTTACAGGCAGGGCCCAGGGTTGTGGAGACTAAGGGAATTTGCCGAAAAAGAGACTCTTATAAAGCTTACACGTAGGGAAACACCAAAAACACAAAGTACAAAATGACAGAGAAGGAAAGGCGGTTCAGGTAAGGCTAACCGATAAAGTCACCGTAGGAGGTGGAAACAAAATGGGGGTACGGCCTAATGAGATAACGAGATGCACCAAAAAGCAGGTAACAATAGCCACAGGTAAACCAATAACCGGCGACCCCGTGCTGCCAACCATATGCACCACACATTAATAATTAATAACACACCAGAAATAAAAAATGAGGGAAAGAAAGTAAAAGCACCAACCATGTCATGCGGTACATGACATGGCTCGGTCAATTTGTCGGGGTCAAGCGCTAAAAATGCTCAATCCTTAAATGAACAAGTTGCAATGTATGTTTAAATTAAATAAATCCCGATCAAGCCGCCAGAAAGATTGAAGGCAAAGAGTCGCTATTATCTCCATCTCTCTTATCTACTTCAAGCTTTGATCTGAAAGCTGCCAGCCAAAACATTTGGAAATGCAATTACTGCTCTCGGACGGATTGAGAAAAATGTTCTGCACAACCCCAAAAAAGAAATGTATAAAATTTTTATCAGGTTTGTCAAGCAGCTGCACAGTCAGGCTTGTGCGCATCACTCGCTTCCATGAAATGTAGATACTGTGACAAGTTCCATGCAAAATATTTGTGCGTTTTCTTTCATACATTTATGTTAATATTCATTATGTACTATTCTTTTCATAGCATGTTGTCATTCAATGCATTGAAACGCAATTGCATTAAATTCTGGCCTTTTCTCATCCCAAAACACACCTCTGAAGTAAGAAAGAAGAAAAGCTACACTTCTAATCAACATTTTACGACCAGTTTTGCACGGTTGGCTCTTAAGGAGGTTCTAAAGTACAAAATACAACAAGAAGAAATGGTGAGAAAAATGTTGAATAAGCAATTTATTTGCAAACAAGCAATCCGTACCTCAGCTGATCAAAAGTTTAAGACTTAAAAGCTTTAAAAGACAAAAGCTTGGCAAATACGTGAATTTAATGTCAATTTCTGTCCGGTATTCACACTGTCATGTTCTCTTGAAGTTAAGGGCAAAAAATTCTCTCTCTCTTTGAACGTGGTGAGATTGTTGAGCTGGATAAGCAAGATCTTTTGGAGTTTGCCGTTGCAGCTGAGGTTGGACGCAGTAAGACAACTTCTTAAAAGATCCTGAGGGTTAGTGAACCAAAAAAAAAATCAAGTGGTAGACCCGAACAAAATGATCCCAGCCCTGAGCCGGAGGATCCAATTGTCTGCCCATTTTACGGCGAGACGTGGTCGTGACCCCAGATCGCAGAGACAAGAGTGATGTGCAGGTAAAAAATGGCATTTAATCTCACACTAGCAGGAGCAACAACAACGAAGGACAACAAAGGACAAAAAATTCCAAAAGAGTTACAAAAAGATGTGAGGGAAAGAAGGAAAAGAAATGGATACCAAAGATGCGGTAGGATGCGTCATACGCCTTCTTCGACATAAGTTGAGCACACCTAACTTCTGTAAAGCAATGAATCAGCTGAAAAAAACTGCAGAACTAAACATTCCCTTAAACTCAGGCTCAGAGAGTTCACAAAAGCAAGCAAACTTTCTGCCTATGGTGCAAATACCAAATAACAGCCCAGAACAGGAAATCAAAGAAAAACACCCAGCAGGGTCCAGCAAATCACAAGGTGTGACAACCCATCAAGACACAGGATAATCCATTTTGAACAGGAGTGCATATAAGAGGCAAATATAAGACAAACTCTCTTTTTCGAGACGCATCTTGGGGGAAACAAAATTGTTTAAACCAAGTTTTTATCATCAGTGAAATAACAACAAGTAGATTGCAGTACTCCTACAATAACAATGTCGCTGTAGCTCGTTTCATACAGTATGCAGGTTTTTGCAGGGTTTTCTTAGAGGGCTTTATAGTCTAAATAGGTGTGTCCCATTTTGTGTAGTTGATAGCTGACTCAAAGTAGGTGTTCTTCTCTCTTTGGAGCGCACAGAAAAGGGAAACACATGTGTGTTTATGTTTCACATAAGGATTGGGGGCCGTTTTTTTTAAAAGTGCAGTTTCCCTTTGAAACTGCAAAAAAATTATGTTTGTCGTCAGCCAGCGATAGTGATTTGGCTACGTTTAGATTTTAATGTCAGCTATCATTAATTGTACTCGCCTCTGTGAGAGACTGCTTTTGTGCCAGCGTGGATGTACTGCAGACATGTACATTAGGGGCCAATGTCAGCGTAGAATAGTGCTTCTCAAACAGTGGGGCGGGCCCTCCTGGGGTGTGAGGTGAACTATCCGGGGGGCTTGAGAAACTTTCAATGTTAGTTTAAACCTGCCAACATGTCAGTTTATCATACTCAACATGCAATTTGACTCCTGAGCGCTTGTGTGCGTCACAGCTCCCCATATTGTTGCATTTTCCTGGTTTCAGTTTCAAGTTCAGTTTGTACAAAACGGATAAATAATAGATATAAGTTTGGCAGAAATATTTCAAATTTGGGGGGTGGCACAAAATCATTTTGATCCCCTGGGGGGGGGGCATGACAGAAGATAGATGAGAGCCACTGACTTGCAACAACAATTTACACCAATTTTAATGCAGTTTAACTTCCATCCATCCATTCATCTTCTATGCCGCTTATCCTCGTAATGGTTGCGGGCGTATGCTGAAGCCCACCCCCCCCCCCCCTTAACGAATGCCTCCTAGCGGCCTACCTGGCTTCTCCGGAAAGCAGGTGTAAAAGTCGGTGAGGAGGTCCGGATCTAAAATAAGAGTACGCGGTACCCATGACCGATCCTCGGGACCGTACCCCTCCCAGTCAACCAGGTAATGGTAAACCCTGCCCCTTCTTCTCATGTCTAGGATGGCCTTGACCGTGAACGCAGGGTGCCCATCAATTAGCCTTGGAGGAGAAGGAGGCGCTTCAGGAGGGCAAAGGTCACTGGTGGCGACTGGCTTGAGGAGAGAGACGTGATAGGTAGGGTGTAACCTGAGGGAATCCGGGGGCCACAGTTGGACCGCTGACGGACTGAAGACCCTCTCGATGGGGTATGGGCCAATGTAGCGCGGTTGGAGCTTCCTTGAACAGCAGTGGAGAGGGAGGTCTCGGGTCGACAGCCAAACCCTCTCCCCCGGCTTGTATTCGGGCGCCGTCGAGCGGTGACGATTAGCTAGACTTTGGTTCCGCTCCGACGTACGCGACAGCGCTGCCCGAGTATTGCGCCAGGCCAGGCAGGCATGTCGCAAATGGGCGGACACTGAGGGGACGGCCGACTCCGACTCGAGAGATGGAAAGGCTGGCGGTTGGTATCCATAGGCGGCGTGGAACGGGGAAATTCCCGTAGCAAAGCTGGTGAGAGTATTATGGTAGTACTCTATGCAGGGGAGATTGACAGACCACGATGCCGGTTGTTAACGGCACACACAGCGGATGGCGGCCTCCAAGTCCTGATTAGCGCGTTCCGTCTGGCCGTTGGTCTGAGGATGGTACCCCGATGACAGGCTGGGAGAGGCGCCCAAAGCCTTGCAGAATGCCTTCCACACCGCCGAGGTAAATTGCGGCCCCCTGTCCGACACGACGTCCAGGGGAATCCCATGTAGACGGAACACGTCTACATGGGTCGTCAGAAGTTCCGCCATCTCGAGGGCCGAAGGCAGCTTGGGTAGAGCGACAAAGTGGACCAACTTAGAAAACCAGGCGACTATCGTAAGCACCACCGTGTTTCCGTTCGATGGGGGGACACCCGAAACGAAGTCCAGCGCTATATAGTACCATGGGTGGGACGGGATGGGCAGAGGACGTAACAGTCCCGCGGGCGCCTTGTGGGAGGACTTATTGCGAGTGCAAACTGTACAGGCGGCCACGAACTCTCTCACGTCCGCCCGGAATGATGGCCACCAGAACCGCTGGCAGAGCAAGAATGCCGTGCGCGCTACGCCGGGGTGGCAGGCCATCCTGGATCCGTGCGCCCAGAGAAGCACCTCCAGGCGGAGCTTTGGAACCACGAATAGTCAACCCGTCGGGCCTCCCTCTGGCGGAGTGCAGTCCCCGAGGGCCTCCACCACCCGCTTCTCCACCTTCCACTGCAGGGCTCCCAGGATCCGGGATTGGGGAATGACTGTCTCCAGGCAGGTGTCCTCTACAGGTGGCGAAAACATCCTGGAAAAGGAGTCCGGTTTGCCGTTCCGGGAGCCAAGGAACCGCTGGAGCAGCTTCCTTGATGTAGGAGTGGGCCACTCGGCCACAGCCTGCACCTTGGCTGGGTCGGTAGTAAGTTGACCCTTTCCAACAATAAAACAAAAAAAGGGAACCGAGGTGGAGTGTAACGCGCACTTCTCAGCCTTAACGAATAATCTATTCTCCAGCAGCCTACGGAGAACTAAACGGACCTGCTGCGTGTGCTCCTCGAGTGTCCGGGAAAAGATTCGGATGTCATCCAAATAAACGAACGCAAATCGGCCGATCATGTCCCGCAAGATGTCATTTAAATAACTCTCGAAGACCGCCGGTGCATTCGTAAGAACGAACGGCATCACGAGGTACTCGAAGTGTCCAAGCAGGGTGTTAAAGGCTGTCTTCCACTCGTCGCCCTCACGATTTCACACCACGTGGCAGGCGTTGCGGAGGTCGAGCTTCGAAAACCAACGGGCCGAGTGTAGTTGTAGTGTAGTTGTCCTTCTTCTTCACGAAGAAGAACCCCACGGCCAAAGGAGACGAAGATGGCCGAATGAGACCGGAAGCGAGGGAGGAGGAGATAGGAGGCTCTCGAGGAGTACTCCTCGAGAGCCTCCGGCGGGGAGATGCTATAGAGGCGGGAGGTAGGGAGTACCGTGTCCGGGACGAGATCTATGCCGCAGTCGTAGGGACGATAAGGCGGAAGTGACTGGGCCTGTTCTTTGCTAAAAACCTCGCGAAGGTCGTGGTAGACAGCAGGAACCGGAGCCAGGTCTATAACCTCCAGAGTCTTAACCCGGCCGGACGAGTGGTGGGAACTCGCCGGCCCGAGACAGTGAATGTGGCAGAATACGCTTCAACTCGAGATACTAGCGCGGGTCCAGTCAATATGGGGACTGTGTTTATGTAGCCAAGTAAGGCCTAAAACCACAGGCGCGGATCGAGAGGGGATAACAAAAAAACGAATTAACTCCGTATGATTACCGGAGAGTAAGAGGACAGGTCTGGTGAGTGACACCGGCCAGGGGGCGCCCGTCCAAGGAGTTGGCGAGCTTGGGAGTCGGCAACTTAGCTACCGGGACGGCGAGTCGATTGACTAACCCCTCGTCTAAAAAACAATCGCCCGCCCCTGAGTCAATAAAAGCCTGAATGGCAATGTTCTGGGTGTCCCATGAGAGGGTACCTGTTAGGTGGAGTCGACTGGTCGTAGACTCCGGCGACAAACGGCCTTGGCGAGACGAGTCTTCCGATGAACACGTACTTGTCAGCTGCGGTGCTCATGAGATCCGGCGGTCCCGACGGACTGAAGAGTCGGCGATGGTATGGCCCGCCTGGCCGCAGTAAAGGCAGAGGTGCAAGCGACGACGCCGGTCCCTCTCGGCCGCAGTGAGTCAACCTCCTCCCAGCTGCATGAGTTTGTCTCCGGTTGACGTCCGTGAGAAGGCCAGAACGGGTGGTGAGCGCTCCGGAAATGGCCCTTAGCCGTCGCCGACCGGCCGCGCCCGAGGTGTTGCCCTCGATCCCACTCTCGGTCACGGAGGCGTCCCTCGATGCGCACGGCCAGTGCGATGAGTCCATCGAGGGTCTCCGGAGTGGCCAAGGGGATCATGTGATCCCGGATGCGGTCCGCCAGACCTGAGCGAAACACGTCTAACTGTGCCGTAGCGTTCCATTCGCTCTCGGCAGCAAGGGCACGGAACTCGATTGCGTAGTCCGCCACGCTACGCGGTCCCTGTCGCAGTCTGAGGAGTGTTCGTGCCGCCTCCCGACCCGGAGGTGTGCGCTGGAAGATCTGCTCCAGCGCTGAAGCAAAGGCGGCATAGGAGGAGCATGCGGCCGAACGACGGTGCCACTCCGCAGTGGCCCATGCTCCCGCTCGTCCGGACAGGAGGGAAACTGCAAACGTCACCTTCGCTCGCTCCGAGCGGAAGGCGGTTGGCAGTAGCTCAAAATGTAGTTCGCACTGGGTCAGGAACGCGTGCACGTCACCGTCGCCTGAGAACCTCTCTGGCCGGGACAGCTGCAAGCTAGCGGTGGAACTACTGTCTACGGGAGGCAGAGAGGCGGCTTGGTCCGGGGGGTTGACCCTCGTAGCGGTAGGAACCGTCGGAGGAGGGTGCAGCTGCAACGCCGACAACAAGGTCTGGATCTGACCTTCAAGAGCCTCCAACCGAGAGTCCTGGCGTCCTGCCATGTCTCTGATGCCTTGCCCCAAGGCGTCAAACTGCTCCTCTTGTCTGCCAAGGCATTGCGCCAAATGACGGAGCGCGAGCCCGCTGGTGTCCACTTCCGCAGGGTCCCTACTTTTGGCTGGATTATTCTGTTACGGGCTTCGCAGGAGCGAACCCCCGGACGTGGACAGAAGAGCCAGGTTAGGGTAGGTGTACAGGTATTTAATGTTCACAGAAAAAACAGAAGGCGATGGTGCTGTCGTGCCAGACAGGGGGAAAAGCACCATGAAACGCAGGACATGAGCGAGCCTCCGGATTGCCAACCTGGGTAGTCGGGCCACGGGACGAACCGCAGGGGGAGACGCTGGATCGAGGCTGAAGTGAAGTCCAAAACTGCTGGAACAGGAGAGTAGGTTTTGGAAGAAAAAACAATGTGCGAGTCCGTACGTCAGCCTTCCTGAATGGAAGAGAATAATCCAGCGTCTCCCAGTTGCGAGCCCTTTGTTTATGAAGGGTGTCTGCAGATTACTTGCAGGTGCGTCCCGTGGCCCCGCCTCCAGTTGCCATGGCAGCTCCTGCAACCCAAACACAGGCCCAGGAGAAGGCATGGGAGAAAACACAGAGAGCAACGCAAGTGAACGTAACAGAGACACGTTAAGCAAGCTCTTCATTTCCTGCTGCCATTTTGAAGGGTCAGGGATCAGATGAGTCAGGAATACTAGTCCACGTAGACACTGTGTGTTCCTGAAGAAGCTCACCTGCATCCTGAAATGTGGCGAGTGATGCCCAACCTAGCACCTGAGTCTTGGTCTTCATTATACTTTCATTGAATGACATCTGGAGACACATTTATTCACTCCATCACTTTCACCTTCAGCTTCCTCACCAAGACACTTGTCATTTTGGGCTTGTCATCATGTTGGAAAACTGTTCACACTCACAATTAAGGATTTTGACTGTTAAGATTATGTCAGCTCACCAGAAAGTGGAAAACAAATGTTTTTCAGTTAAAATAAATAAATAGGACTAAGAAGTACAGTATTTGAAGAGTATTTTTTCTTGAAGTGCAATATTATAGATAGATAGATAGATAAACAGATAGATAGATGGATGGATGGATAGATAGACGGACGGACGGACGGACGGACGGACGGACGGACGGACAGACAGACAGACAGACAGACAGACAGATAAATATAGATAGATAGTGGATGATGCTACATTTCCAGAAAAACAGTGTTGCAGTGGCTTAAAAGGGTTAAAGGTCAGGAGCCTTTGCCAGGCAGAGTTCTGTTAAAAAAAGTGATGGCTGAAGGAAGGAAGGACCTCCTGTACCGGCTGAAGGAAGGAAGGAGCTCCTGTACCGCTCAGTTGTGGCAACGCAGAGAAATGAGCCTCCCACTTCGGCTGCAACTCTGCTCTGCTGAGGTATGATGGAGGACGTGGTTGGTGTTGTTTTCTGTTGACTGCAGCTTATTATTCATTCTTCCTTCCACTTCACTTCCACTCTTTTGATTAGCCTGTGCAGCCAGCTGGTGTCCCTTGCTGTAATATTGTCACCCCAGCAGACAGCTGCAAGGGTCAAAGAACTTCAGATCAGTGGCACATGAGCAGCATCTCTCTACACATGTTAAAAAATCCCATGCTTCCCAGGAAGAAAAGCCTGCTCTGGCCCATTTTTCAGAGTGCGTCCGTGTTTACAGACCACTCGAAGTTGCAAAACCAAATATTTGTAAACCTTCACTGCTTTGATGTTATCACCTTTTATATTGTCTGGCTGGAGATGGAGTTTACTCAATGACCATCTCCTTGGTATTGCCAATGTCTCACTTCAGTCACAAAAGGCGTTTATTAGGCTTCTATACGCCATCTACTGCACCTCTGCCATTACACAAGCCACAATAGCAGCGCCATCCGAGTACTTCTAAGGTGAGTAGATTAGAGCCAGCACAGTCTCTTGTGGCTCCCCCATGCTACATGCCAACATCCATGACATCCATCCCTTTAATCTGTACAAACTGTGGTCTTCCACTCAAATAATCCCAGATTCAGGCTGTGCTGGAAGAGTCAACCCCTATTTTTCTGAGCTTGTCCACGAGCAGCAAGGGTCGGATGGCATAAAAAAACAGTCAAAGAACAGAATCCTTTCCTGGCTCCCTGGTTCATCCAGATAGGCGTGTGTCCGACATAGAAGGTACAGCAGGGGTCCCAAACTTCGTCATGTGAGGGCCACATAACTTTTCCCTTCTCTGATAGGAAGCTGGGGTCAGTTTGTAGCAGAAAAAGTTTGACTATTGCAGGGCTGCCTAAACGTAAACATTTACTGTATTATTTTCCAGAACGCCACACATAACCAAATATAAATAACCCTTTCTGGGATCTTCACAGGAAAAAAGTCAGAACATAAACAATATCACTATTAATGGAATGAAAAACACAATTTCTGCAATAAATAATAACCAAGTAAGCCCCTCTGGGTTCTTCACAGAAAAAAAAGCTTGTATTGGCCCTGCCTACACGTAGCAGATGTTTTTAAACCCAAATATTTCCCCTCTCTCCGTGTAGGAAAAAGTTCTGTCCACAATGCCTCGATTGTTAAAAAAAAATCTGCATCCTGAAATGCATTTTTAAGCGCATTTACAAGCATGCCAAGCCTCAAGGCGGCAGTAGTTAGCCAAATACTGCTCGTCTCTTGACGTCACTTCCACAATACTTCACACAAAGGCAGGTACCTCTCCGTGCACACATGACTTTCATTTATTTTTTCATATAAAAACAACAGACAATCAGGGTGAGGAATAACAAAGAAGATAAATACAAAATAAAAAAGACAAGCAAAGCTTTTTTAAAAACAACTTTATGTAACAAATGCAAATTACTTTAACAAACAGCAACAACACAAATCAATGCAACACACAGCGTCACACAAGACCTCCATTGAGTTTCCCCGTGTGAGCGGAGAGATAATTGAGCTTTCCTAACCACAAAAATGAAGACTAGAAGAAGCAAATATCGCCTGGCAGTGGATAACGGACGCAGGAGCGGGTTTGGGAGAGTTGTTCTTTATACTCCCACACCACTACCACAATGTCTTCTGGTATCAAAGCAAATGATTTGGAGTTGGACATCTCTGATCCCTCACTCACTACTTCGATCTCATCCAACGTGGAGCCGTGTGATTTTGCGTCGGACACCGAGCAGGTGAGCAGTACACCCGCTGTCAAACAAAGGTGAAAGCCTGCTTGAGGTATGTGTGTAGAGTGATGACGTGTATCCGGAGAAATGCACAAATTTGGCCGGAGTTTTTTGATTAAAAAACCCAGAAAGATGTGAGGGCAAACCGCAGAAAAATATCTCCCGTTTGCAAGAACTTAGTTGACGGACAAACAGTTTCCAGAGTCTTCATAACATGTGCTCCCTGTATGTAGTCACTGAAGTTAGTTGGGAGGCAGTACTGAACAGGATGTTTTTAACAGGGCGGATACCCTCTGGGCCTGCAGACTCAAATTAAACAGCTTCTACATCAGGGGTCTCAAACTCAATTTACCTTGGGTCGGCTAGAGGCAGAGTCTGGCTGAGGCTGGGCTGCAGCCTCATGCAGCACATGCAAACACGTGCAATTGAAAAAAAAAAAATCCAATCTTCTCAAACGTCTTTTTTTATTTTTTGAACACAATATAAGATAAACAAGGGCACCAGTGTAAACAAGTTGTGTGCAAAACTACTAATAAACTTCTCTATCAATCTGTCAATCAACAAATAAATAAACAAGCACAAATTAAAAGGAACAAGGAGCCTGGTGTAAACAAGTTGTGTAACCTGTCCTCACGTCCATCCCTTCATTAGTAGTCAATTTGTAAGGAACATACTGTACTCTTCCCTGTAAAACTGTTTTCTGTACAAAACTACTAATATTACAATCAATCATCCATCCATCCATCCATTTTCTTCCGCTTATCCGAGGTCGGATCGCGGGGCAGCAGCCTAAGCAAGGAAGCCCAGACGTCCCTCTCCCCGGCCACTTCGTCTAGCTCTTCCCAGCGGATGTTGAGGCGTTCCCAGGCCAGCTGAAAGACATAGTCTCTCCAGCGTGTCCTGGGTCATCCCCGAGGCCTCCTACCGGTTGGACGTGCCCTGAACATCTCCCCAGGAAGGCGTTCGGAGGCATCCTAACCAGATGCCCGAGCCACCTCACCTGACTTCTCTCAATGCGGAGGGGCAGCGGTTCTACTCCGAGTCTCTCCCGGATGACAGTGCTTCTCACCCTATTTCTAAGGGAGAGCCCAGCCACCCTGCGGAGAAAACTCATTTTGGCCGCTTGTACCTGCGATCTTGTCCTTTCGGTCACTAACCAAAGCTCATGACCATAGGTGAGGGTAGGAACAGAGATTGACCAGTAATTGAGAACTTTGCCTTTCGGCTCAGCTCTCTTTTCACCACGACAGACCGGTGCAGAGTCCGCATCACTGCAGACGCCGCACCAATCTGCCTGTCCATCTCGCGTTCCATCCTTTCCTCACTTGTGAACAAGACCCCGAGGTACTTAAACTCCTCCACTTGAGGCAGGAACTCATCCTCAACCCGAAGATGCCACTCCACCCTTTTCCGGGCGAGAACCATAGACTCGGATTTGGAGGTGCTGATTCTCATCCCAGCCACTTACACTCAGCTGCGAACCGATCCAGTGAGAGTTGAAAGTCACTGCTTGATGAAGCCAGCAGGACCACATCATCTGCAAAAAGGAGAGACCGAATCCTATGGCCACCAAACTGAAACCCCTCACCGCCCTGGCTGCGCCTCGAAATTCTGTCCATGAAAGTAGTGAACAGAATCGGTGACAAAGGGCAGCCCTGGTGGAGTCCAACCCTCACTGGAAACGAGTTTGATTTATTGCCGGCAATGCAAACCAAACACTGACACCGGTCATACAGGTCACGAACCGCCTGCATTAGGTGGTCCGGTACCCCATAGTCCCGGAGCACTCCCCACAGTATTCCTTGAGGAACACGGTCAAATGCCAAAGTCCACAAAACACATGTAAACTGGTTGGGCAAACTCCCATGCACCCTCAAGAACCGTGCCGAGAGTATAGAGTTGGTCCACAGTTCCACGACCAGGACGAAAACCACACTGTTCCTCCTGAATCCGAGATCCGACTCTCCGGCGGATCCTCCTTTCCAGAACCCCTGAAAAGACCTTACCAGGAAGGCTGAAGAGTGTGATCCCATGATAGTTAGAACACACTCTCCGGCCCCCCTTCTTGAAAAGCGGGACCACCACCCCTGTCTGCCAGTCCAGAGGCACTGACCCCGACGTCCACACGATGCTGCAGAGTCGTGTCAACCAAGACACGCCCACAGCATCCAGGGCCTTAAGGAACTCCGGGCGGATCTCATCCGCCCCCCCGGGGCCTTGCCACCAAGGAGCTTTTTGACCACCTCGGTAACCTCAGCCCCAGAGATAGGGGAACCCGCCTCAGAGTCCACAGGCACTGCTTCCATGTTGGAAGGCGTGTCGGTGGGATTGAGGAGCTCTTCAAAGTATTCCCTCCACCGGTCCACAACATTTCGTGTTGAGGTCAGCAGCACACCGTCCCCACCATACACGGTGTTGACTGTGCACTGCTTCCCCCTCCTGAGACAGCGGATGGTGGTCCAGAATCTCTTTGAAGTCATCTGGAAGTCGTTTTCCATGTCCCATGTCTGAGTTTTTGCCTCAGTGACTGCCAGAGCCGCAGACCGCTTGGCCTGCCGGTACCTGCCTCCAGAGTCCCATGGGCCAAAACGGCCTGATAGGACCGTGTCCACCAACGGGTTCTGGGAATAGACAAATACATGAACATATTAAGAACTAATAAGTATTTAAATCAGTAATACATTTCAGTTTTCAGTTAAATTTTACAGTTTTGTAACCTCACTGAATGGGTTTTTCTGAACATGTCTTCTCTTGCGCCGCACGGTGGCTGAGTGGTTAGCACATTGGCCACACAGTCAGGAGATCTTGAAAAACCTGGGTTCAAATCTCCGTTGGGCATCTCTGTGTGGAGTTTGCATGTTCTCCCCGTGTGTGTGTGGGTTTTCTCCGGGTACTCCGGTTTCCTCCCACATTCCAAAAACATGCATGTTAGGTTAATTGGTGACTCTAAATTGTCCATCGGTATGAATGTGAGTGTGACTGGTTGTTTGTCTATATGTGCCCTGCGATTGACTGGCAACCAGTCCAGGGTGTACACTGCCTCTCGCCCAAAGCCAGCTGGGATAGGCTCCAGCATCTCCGTGACCCTAATGAGGATAAGCGGTACAGAAAATGAATGAATGAATGTCTTCTCTTGCCTACTACTTGACATGTCCGGGTCTTTGTAATATACACTATTTTAATTAATTTGGCGTGTCATGTTTAGCCGATGCTAACTGTAGTTCATTAATTAATTCTTTCTCTCATCTTAAATTTCTTTTTTATTCTGTCTTTGCCCTCCTCCGATCAAGCAAAGGGGGCCTTTGACTACATGCTTGTTTCCTGTAGACCAGTGGTCCCCAAACTACGGCCCGCCTCCACATTTGACCCGGCCCCCTGAGCGTGTTTAGGCGTTCTTGCAAACGGGAGATACTTTTCTGCGTTTTGCCCTGTCATCCGCACGTCCCCATGTTTTTTTCTAATTAAAACGAAGGTTTCTAAAAGCTCCGGCCAAACTACAAGCTGGCTCTCACCTTTGTTTGACTGCTCACCTGCTCAGTGTCTCATGCAAAATCACACGGTTCCTCGTTTGACACTAGAAGACATTGTGGTAGTGGAGTATAAAGAACGACTCTCCCAAACCCGCTCCGTTATCCCCTGCCAGGCGATATTTGCTTCATATAGACTTCATTTTTGTGGTTAGGAAAGCCCAAGTTATCTCTGCTCCCACATGGGGAAACTCAATGGATGTCTTGCGTGAAATCAAAAGGTTTGATTTGTGTTGTCGCTATTGTAAGTTGCATGTGTTAAATAAAGTTGTTAAAAAAGCTTTGCTTGTCTTTTTTATTTTGTATTTATCTTCTTTGTTTTTCCTCCCCCTGATTGTCGTCTTTCCTTCTTCTTTTTTATTGTTTTACGGCGGTTGGCAACCACATATCGGAGCATTACCGCCACCTTCTGTTCCGGAGTATTTGTTAGAATAGGCTCACAATCTTATGCACAAAAAATATTATTCTTAAAACAAAAAAACATCTCTTTATGTCATATAATATGTTTATATGCTATAATAAGCACCGGTATCCTTTAGAAAGGCATCCACTTCTCCAAATTGGCCCTTCCATCCACCGCCCAGAACACTCCCTAGGTAGAATACTTGGAGTCCCTTTAACCTTCACCCTTTATCCTTCAATGTTTCCCGTTCCATACTGTAGGCCCTACACCTTAAAATCACATGCTCCTATTGTCTCTTCCTTTTACTGACACACCTCACAACGTCCAGTCCCATGTTTCCCTATCATGTGTAATGTCCTGTTTAATCCACAATGTCCCAACCTCAAGCTTGTGATAATTACTTCATCCCTCCTGCACCCCACCTGCACACTACGCCCTGTTACCTCCTTTTTAATAGTATACAGATGTCTTCCCTTAACGGCCGTATCCCATTGCCCCTGCCACTCTTTAGGGATTTGCCTCCAAATCAAACACTTTGCCTCTGATTTGCTACTCTTGATAGTCATCTCGATTCGCTTTTTATTTAGGGATCTTTTAGCCAGTTTATCTACTTTTTCATTTCCCCCAAAACCCACATGAGCTGGTACCCACAAAAACTTGACAACGCACCCACCATGCGCAAGTCTGGTAACACACATCAAGATATCAAAAAGGATGTCAGGTCTTGTATTTGATTGAAACCACTGAGTACTACGAAGAACTGAAGATGAGTCAGAGCACACCAGCACTCTTTTCTCCTGTGCCATCTCTACCCACTTTGGAGCTACCAAAACTGCCGTCATCTCAGCTGTATACACTCCCAGGGCATCTGAAGGGCATCTGAAGTCCGCCTATTAATCCCAATGTTTTTGGAAAGTCATGCGTGCACGGAGAAGTACCTGCCTTTGTGTGAAGTATTGTGGAAGTGACGTCAAGAGACGAGCAGTATTTGGCTAACTACTGCCGTCTAGAGGCTTGGCATGCTTGTAAAGGCGCTTAAAAATGCATTTCAGGATGCAGATTAGCATTGTGGACAGAACTTTTTCCTACACGGAGAGAGGGGAAATATTTGGTTTTAAAAACATCTGCTTCGTGTAGACAGGGCCAATACTAGCTTTTTTTTCTGTGTAGAACCCAGAGGGGCTTACTTGGTTATTATTTATTGCAGAAATTGTGTTGTTTATTTCATTAATAGTGGTATTATTTATTTTCAGAATTTTTTCCTGTGAAGATCCTGGAAAAAGTTATTTATATTTGATTATTTGTGGCCTTCTGTAAAACAATACAATAAATGTTTTTGTTTAGGCAGCCCTGCAATAGTCAAACTTTTTCTGTTATGCACTGACCACCGCCCCCCATCAGAGATTTGGTTTTGGTTTGGTTGAATTTGTTTGGAACATGCATAGATTGTACAAAGAATTATTCATGCTACATTCCTCAGTTCTACATGTCTGAAAAGGAGTAGGAAGAAGCAGAGCTTATTTATTCCTACCTTAATCCTTCTCACATGATTTTCTAATACATACTCATACATACTGTATGATGGTGTATACACACAGTGTATATACATGCATACACACACAAATGCTTATATATACATACATACATACACATATATATATATTACATACATACACATACATGCATATATTATATTTTTCTTTAAAAAAAATTTTTTGCCTTTTTTTCCTCCTCTTTCCTCCCCTCTTCCCTTGTTGATTTCGGGATCAACATCTTGCTGTCTTGGTGTTGTACTGTGAGTGTCATTAAATGAAAGTACATGAGTTCCTGATTTTAATACGTTGTTGAGCGTGCTCTTTCAACATTAATATCAATGTTCATATTATTCAATGTACTCTTACTGTTTTTCTGCGTTGTGTCCTCCTTTATCCTTGTCATGATTATATGATGTTTAGTATGTATCCAGATCGTTAATATCTTTGACAACCAGCACTCCTGCTTCTCCTGGACCTCCATGTAGCTTGATGTATATTTTTCCGTTGGTGCTCCAAGTACTTTGTATCTTTCCCTGCTTCCTCAAGTCTCGTGCTTTCTTGGACATGTCAGCGTTGCGTTTTGTCAGATGCTCATTTAAGTAGACGTTTGTGCCTTTCAAGTTCTTCCTGGTTTCAGGAGTGCAGTTTTGAATTCCCTGCCGGTGAACTTGATGATGACAGGTGTGGTGTTGTTTCTGCCATACAGTGGGATGCAAGTATCAATGATGTTGATATCTACATCCACATCCTTTGATTGTAGGAAGCTGACAATCTGTTGCTTTGCTGAAGGAACATTCATTCCATCTGGTTCTCCTCTGTTATGAGCTTCACTATCTTTTGACCCGGGTGTAATTCTGAGCCCTTTGAGGATCACATCATTCATTCGTGAATTCTGATCCATCTCCTCCATTATAGTTTTCATTTGCTCAGTGATGTTATCCTTTGCTTCTTTCTCTTCCTCCAGAGTGGTGCACCAGGCGACATTATCCTTCAATAGTGTCCTGATATCATCCTGTAGAGCTATGATGTTGTTGCATAATGCATGATTTACTTCCTTTTGGGTTTTTAACCTCCTTGAGGGGAGTACGCAAGGCAGCATTTCTTTCAATAGTGGCTTCATATTATCCTGCAAAGCCTTGATATCAGTGCGTAGTGCTTTATTATCTGCCATAGGGTTTTTAACCTCTTTAAGAGCAGCACACAACGCAACATTTTTATCTTGCAACTTCTCGATTTCTTCTTTTAGAGGTTTAGTTTTTTTGCTCAGTGCTCTATTTTCCCCTATAAGGTTTATGACATCACCATGGACCCCTAGGATCTTTTAGATGATACTGTCATTCTGCAATTGTACATATTGAATCTGTGACTGCAAATGCTTAAGGTCTGGTTGTGGTGCAGTACATCCCCGTATCTCCTGCATCTCCATCTCCATCTGTCTTAACTTCTTGAAGTCTTGCATCCAGGTCTCCCACAATTTTTTCTCCAACACATTTTGCTGTTCTTCTTGTTTTTCTGATGTACTCGACTCATGGCTGTAGTCGTCCTCCCCCTCCATATTTGGCAACATGACTGACGCTTGTGATTTTGAGTCCATGTATCCAGGGCCAACATCCTTTACAATTGTAATAGATGCTTTCTCTGTTTTATTTTTTCTTTTGTTTGGCATTGTTGCTAGGCAACTGCTTTAAGCTTCAGTAATTAACCGCTTAGCTTGGCTTCCTAGCAGCTTTCAGCACATGTAACTCGTTTATTTCAAGGAATCTGTACCGCTCGCCAATCCAAGTTAAGGTTGAGGGAATCAGCAACCAGTTGCGATCTTGTGTTCATGAAATGTATTCAGAAAAGCACCAAAAAAGATGTAGTTTATAGTATCCTCAGCAGAGCTCATGCCTTGTACATCCTCTCCAGTCAACAAAGGAAATTAAAAAAGGGAAAAGTTCTGTGGCCCTCACATGAAAAGGTATGGGCACCCTTGGGTTAGACGTTGTAGCCAGCAGACTAGCAAATTCTAAAATTAGAAAACTCCTTACTGATGATTAATTTCCCTATATAAACTTTCCCTATAAACTCAATTTCACAATTATTCTCCAAGGATCAAAGGTAAAAAGTCAGAACACTTTATTCAAAACTTTCCATACCTCCTAAAGCTAAGGAAATTTATTACAAAGTCCTCTTTGGAATGTACTCTGCTTCTACTTCTACTCTACCCTCTATTTCTTAGACGTACGTTTTATTTTGACAATATTGTTTGTTCCTTCTGTGATGGGGATATCCAATCATCTAAACATCTATTTTATGAATGCATATACTGTAAAGTTCTGTAGGAAGATGTACATTACTGGATTTTCCCTGCGCATTACAGTTGAGCAATGTCTTGTTAACAAAGAATGAGTGTATGAAGTGGAAAGATGACTATCCATCCATTTTCTATGCCGGTTATTCTCATTAAGGTCGCGTGCTAGAGCCTATCCCAGCAGACTTTGGGCGAGAGGCGGGGTACACCCTGGACTGGGCGCCAGTCAATCGCAGGGCACATATAGACAAACAACCATTCACACTCACAATTATATCTATGGGCAATTAAGAGTTGCCAATTAACCTAACCTGCATGGTTTGGGAATATGGGAGGAAACTGGAGTTCTTGGAGAAAACCCACGAACGCAAGGGGAGAACATGCAAACACAGAGTAAAGATGACTATGGGGTGGTATTTCATGTATACAGAACTCTAATCATGGTAAAAATCGTAAGTCATAAACATATGTACTATGCTCTAACTACAAAAATATTGTATTTGTTACGGTATCGTCGCGGCATGGTGAAACGACCCCCGGGATGAAGCGAGCAGGACGTCAGGCAGGTAAGGTTTGCTGGAATCTTTTAATAATAATGCTGTGAAGCAGCGGCAGGAACAAAACAACGATACGACAGGAGGGAAAAAGTAACACAAGACAATGAGCCGACGCCCGACTGGCGCACGCACCTGAACATAAATAGCAGGGAAAACAGGTGCACGTAATTACCTGAGTGAAGAAATTAGGAAACGGCCCAGAAACACAAGAAAACCAAAACTGTCACGATGACAAACACACAGATCGTGACATTATTATTAACATTGTATTATTGACATTATTATTAACATTGTATTATTTACGTTATTATTAACATTGTATTATTGACATTATTATTAACATTGTATTATTGACATTATTATTAACATTGACTGCTAAGCATTGGTTTTGCGAGACTGAACCAAGACTTCTTTTTTCAATGCTTCCAATTCCTAGGGCCAGAAGCCATCAATCAAATAATCATGGAGTGTATTGCACCGGATAGACGGTAGACACCTTATTCACCAAAATTGTGAACTTCTTTGAGCTGCGCTTTGCCATGCCCAGTCCCACGTATTTCTCTGATGTCCTGGTTACTTGAGCTGTACAATGTTGTCTACAGCCACGTCGAGAAGCAAAAATTAATGTGATATATTCTTAATATAAATTCAGCAGGTTGGGTTTTAATATGAAATCACACCTTCTTATGCAAATGTGACTTTTAATTAATATTTTATCCATGTTTGTTAATATGACTTCAGCCCTGTAAAAGAAACATCTGCAGTTCTGTTCTTCTTATGGCTGCAAGTATGTCATTATCATATGTAAGAAGCGACCAATTAGTGCTGTTAGCAGTTTGCATAAAGTAATGCAGAGCCATTGGGTGTAAATGTTATTATCCATTTATTATATATTATCCGCACTTGCTTTATACAACAACTAAATGCACCACTCTGCATTGGAAGTAAGTGGGAAAAGAGCACAGTTTATGGCCTCCGTGCATTGAGGAGGACGATGCTACATTCCCAAAGTGTCTCCACTCCCTCATCATGCCCGATGAGTCACACTTTGTCAAACCAATCTCTGCTGTCACATCTCTGCCATGCAAGATGAGGATTCCAGGCTGTTTGTTAAAAGATAAGGCTTCTTTTCTGCACTTTTTGTTCTGCTCTTTAAGCCGCTTGGTAATGATGCGGCTGTGTTAAGACTTCATAATCTTGTCCTCTCATTTGTGTGCAGAGGGAGGCCTCGTCCTGTGCTCCACAGCATGTCGCAATGACCAGTCAGCTACCATCTTGGATGTCAAATCCCCTTTGCAGAGGGGAGTGAAATGACACTTGATACACTAACTGCCTGCAAACACACTCATAAAAGCCACTTTTGTAAGGAAGATAGTGTTTGTCACCATGATGACAAAAGAATTATTTGAGTGTAACTTTCATCATAAAGAGATTGCATTTGTTTAGAAGTGCTTAATAATAAAGTCAAGCAAGCATTTGCAGGAATGTATGTTGAATTGTTCTTTTATTCATGCCCACAGTCTGACTTTGCTCCTCGTTTGAACTTTGCTGCAATTTGTCGAGACACAGCATCCGCTGCTCTAAACATTTGCAGCCTCATGCTCAAAAAGGCTGAGTAACATTACATTGGAATAGAA
Source organism: Oostethus manadensis (assembly GCA_024372805.1). Lineage (NCBI taxonomy): Eukaryota > Metazoa > Chordata > Actinopteri > Syngnathiformes > Syngnathidae > Oostethus > Oostethus manadensis. The sequence goes on along the minus strand of QODF01000034.1, from coordinate 822,038 downwards.
ACACACAGAGAAGACCTTTGCTCAGCTCGCCCTCCCTTTTTTTCCTGCTTTTTGATACGTTTGGTGGGTTAACAAAGTGGTAAGTTGGCACAGCGAACTTACCATGTATTATGTTTAATGTGTATGGTTCATGTGATGGGATATTTGGTTTTTAGTTTATTTTTGTGCTTGTATATGATGTAAAGAAATACCAAAAAAAACCCAACAAAAAAGACATGGTTGGGGAAGAGGGTGCGGAATCTGAGCATGCCAGCCAAGAGGAGAAGAATGCAGGTTATGTGTTTATTTTAAAATATATTCATTCATTCATTTTCTATGCCGCTTATATTTGTTTATATTATATTATAATTATAACAATAATTACAATAATTAGACATTTTGACAAGCTTTTTATTTCCAGTTATTTAATTAGTTATCATCATATTGTAAGTACAGATTATGTACAGATTTATTGGCTTTTTTTTTAATTATTTGTTGGTGATTTGTGTGATGCTTTTGATGTTTTAAGATATTCTGGGATATAAATACATTGCATTTATTATTTTTTTGTTTTTTTATTTAAATTTAATTAATTTAATTTTTTTAAATGTCATCTCTAATTTAGTTGGAAAAAAGAGAGAAAAAATTTTATTGATTAAAAAAATGACAAACTTGCTTGCAACATCCATCCATCCATTTTCTATGTACTTATCCTCATTAGAGTTGCGGGTATGCTGGAGCCTATCCAAGCTGACTTTGGGCGGGAGGCGGGGTACACCCTGGACTGGTTGCCAATCAATCGCAGGGAAGACTAACAACCATTTACACTCACACCCACACCTATATCTATGGACAATTTAGAGTCACCAATTAACCTAACCTTTTTGGATTGTGGGAGGAAACCGGAGTACCTGTAGAAAACCCACGCACGCACGAGGAGAACATGCAAACTCCACACAGAGATGACCAATGGAGATTCAAACCCTGAACCTCCTGACTGTGAGGCCAACGTGCTACCCACTCAGCCGCCGTGCGGCCTGTATAGTACCAAATCCTCTAAATTATTAGCCAACCTACAGGAAGAGAAAATGCATCGATCTCAGCACAGGATAAATCAGGCTTTCCAACTAGTAAATTGGCTCTAATAGCCGGCTCTTTCAAACGAACGTCAGGAGCCAGCTCGCGTTGTTGGGAGCCAAATTAGAGCTGATTCATATTTATCTTTTTTTTTCTTTTAAATTGTGATGACATGGGGTTAAGGAGGGGTTACGATTCAAACCCTGATCTCCTGACTGTGAGGCCAACATGCTACCCACTCTTCTACCGTGCAGCTGCTTGCAACTTGCACACTTTAAAATACATACACTTTAAAAAATCATAATTAACTTGAAATATTGAACATAATTATTTTTTTAATTAGGGTATAGTAATTATGGGTAAAAAATCCTCAAGGCTCTGGTTGTTGGGGGACTGTGTTTGTTGACACGCCTCTACAACATTGCATGGAAGTCGGGAACAGTACCTCTGGACTGGCAGACCGGGGTGGTGGTCCCCATTTTTAAAAAGGGTGACCGGAGGGTGTGTTCCAACTATAGGGGGATCACACTCCTCAGCCTTCCTGGGAAAGTCTACTCCAGGGTGCTGGAGAGAAGGGTACGACCGTTAGTCGAACCTCGGTTAGAGGAGCTGCAATGTGGTTTTCGTCCCGGTCGCGGAACACTGGACCAGCTCTACACCCTTGCAAGGGTACTCGAGGGTATGTGGGAGTTTGCCCAACCAGTCTACATGTGCTTTGTAGACCTGGAAAAGGCATTCGACCGTGTCCCTCGTGGTGTCCTGTGGGGGGTGCTCCGGGAGTACGGGATTGATGGTCCGCTTCTACGTGCCATTCGGTCCTTGTACAATCGAAGCAGGAGCCTGGTTCGCATTGCCAGCAGTAAGTCGAGCTTGTTTCCGGTGAACGTTGGCCTCCGCCAAGGCTGCCCTTTGTCACCGATTCTGTTCATAATCTTCATGGACAGAATTTCTAGGCGCAGTCAAGGTGTTGAGGGAGTCCAGCTTGGTGACCTTAGGATCTCGTCTCTGCTATTTGCAGACGATGTGGTCCTTATGGCCTCATCAGGCTGTGACCTTCAGCGTTTACTGGAGCGGTTTGCAGCTGAGTGTGAAGCTTCTGGGATGAGACTCAGCACCTCCAAATCCGAGGCCATGGTTCTCAGTCGGAAACGGGTGGACTGTACCCTCCGGGTTGGGAGTGAGGTCTTGCCTCAGGTGGAGGAGTTCAAGTATCTCGGGTTCTTGTTCACGAGTGAGGGAAGGTTGGAGCGTGAGATCGACAGACGGATCGGTGCAGCATCTGCAGTAATGCGGTCGCTGTACCGGACCGTCGTGGTGAAGAGAGAGCTGAGCCGGAAGGCAAAGCTCTCTGTTTACCGATCGATCTACGTTCCCACCCTCACCTATGGTCATGAGTTATGGGTCATGACCGAAAGAATGAGATCGCGGATACAAGCGGCGGAAATGAGTTTCCTTCGTAGGGTGGCTGGACTCACCCTAAGAGATAGGGTGGGGAGCTCGGCCATCCGGGAGGAGCTCAGAGTAGAGCCGCTGCTCCTTCACATCGAGAGGAGCCAGTTGAGGTGGCTCGGGGATCTAGTCCGGATTCTCCCGGGCACCTCCCTGGTGAGGTGTTTCGGGCATGCTCAGTCGGGAGAAGGCCCCCGGGAAGACCTAGGACACGCTGGAGGGACTATGTCTCACAGCTGGCCTGGGAATGCCTTGGTGTCCTCCCGATGGAGCTGGAAGAGGTCGCCGGGGACCGGGAAGTCTGGACTTCCCTACTGAAACTGCTGCCCCCGTGACCCGGACCCAGATAAGCGGAGGAAAATGGAATGGAATGGAATGTTGACATTTTAATAAAGTTTCAGATGAGCATTTATAAATGGATAAGTAATCATCCTATTTTTATTCCTTCTGTATCAATGGCTTGAATTTAAACATACATTTTTGTCCACTCACAGTGGCTATAGTAAAAGTCTGCATATTAATTTGATGCCAAATTGAACGGGAAAGTTTAACAAACATTCATTATCAATGTAAAAAAAAAAGATAGATAGAAACTTTATTAATCCCAAGAAAAAGAGAAATACATACAACCAACAATAAAGCCTCATTTTCGGGCAACTCCTCCCTGACAGTGAAAGGTTTTCACCACGGCACCGTGAGTGTATAAATGAAACCTCAGGTTAAAACACTCTTAATGCACAAAATATTCATCAAACTTATGTATTTGTTCATAAGATGCACACAGAGCAATGAACATTTTCATGCTCTGTCTCCTTTCTGCGCCGTGAGGTGTTCAGGTGGACTTGTAACTATGAGTATTAGGCACTGATTGTTTCTCATTTGTAGTCACCGACCCCCTATTACAACTGATGTAGCCAGTGGGGTACACGTACCTAGACTTTAGATGGAAGAACACCTTTGCCATTGTCTATTCTGTTACAGTTTAGGTAAGTTCATTTAGAAAAAACACACAGAAGAGCACATTACACTGTTTTCAAGGCATGACTCCCATTTGAGTGACATATGAATATTTCAGTAGACGGTGACTCATTTGTCATATGTTTGTGTGTTGAGTGTTAATTTCCCTACAAACTAGCGTTCAAGGTATAAATACATGCAGTGTCGCAGTCATACAGCGGGGGTGCTGTGACAAAAATAACATGATTGTCGCGCTTTCTCGCGATAACTCAGTGCTTCCACCGGCGGCCACACACACACACTGAAAAGAGATGGCGGCCAGAGGGGGCTTTCAGTCGGCGCCCACGGGTGGCGGTGGCGGTGTAATGGGTCCTGGGCCGCCTGTGTCGGGTGCGGGACCAGGTATGGGCCCGGGGACTCCGTCTGGACGGATGGGACCTTCGCCCGCCTCGCAGAACCACATGTACCGCTCCCCGATGCCAGGGCCCGGCTACCCGGTGAGTCTATCGCTCCCCATCTTTGCTTGCTGACGCCACTAGAACAAAGCCCCTTAGCAGCGCTTTGTCACGGCCAGCTATCCAATAGCGGCGCTTCAGCCGCCCGCCACATTTTTGTAGCCCAATTCAATTCTTTCCTAAACCTTCTCAATTTCCTGCAATTGACTAACAAAGTTTAGTTTGTGTGAGCTTCCCCCTGCCTTCTAACAGTCCTCACTTAGCTTAGCATGCTAACACTGCTAGCTGGGCGCTGTAGTGACGGTGTACTTGGTCGTGGATTTATTTTTGTTTCTGTTTTTCAATCAGCAAAACAATCAAAGTGATGTTAAGCACAACATAGGCCCACTTACGGCTGAATAAATGGCCAATTGTAGTCCGTGCAAGTGTTGTCTTCTTAAACAAGCGAATGAATGAATCACTCCTGGAACATTGTGATCAACTTTATGCGAATGGCTGGGAAAAGTAGACAATGTAAACCAAACCATGCGAGTTCTTTAGGGGTCCTACTCTTTGCATAATCTTTGGCTGCGGATGTTATAGATTTACGTTTTGGAGGAGCTGATGTTAGGTTAGTGTGTGTGTGAATGCTTGTATGTCTGCCCTGCGATTGACTGGCGACCAGTCCAGGGTGTACCCCGCCTCCTGCCCAAAGCCAGCTGGGATAGGCTCCAGCATACCCGCGACCCTAATGAGGATAAGCGGCATAGAAAATGGATGGATGGATGGACCAGTCTATCTTCGAACGTTCTTTTCAGGCTTGGGCCCTCCATCGGGTGTACAGCTGGACTGTGTGCACTGGAAACTTCATCTACTGTATGTAGACAGAGGAGAAAGTTGGCAATATAGTGTAGCGTTATTACATTACATTACTACAAACATTTTCAAAGTGACCATACACCTGGGAACATATTACAGATAAGTAATTATATTACATATAGCTGCTCTTTTTGAAATTATAGTAAATCGGGATGGGAAAACACATTGGGTACAAAAATTTGCCTTAGGGGGGGGTCTGAATATAGGTGGCATCAAAAGGGGCGGTCTGAATATAGGTGGCGTCAAACAAAACGACATATAGTGCAGCGAAACAAAAACACATCCACAGCAAGTTGGCGCATCCCATAAATCATCTACAACTACGAAGATGGTATACTACTACTATTATGGTCATCTGCAACTAAGCGCTAAACATAACGCGTAACTTCAAACTGTTATTTCCAAATACCTGCAGGGCATGCTGGGTAATCCAGCAGCAATAACAAAATGAACTATGAACAATTAAACATTACATATCAAGAATAGGGTCCTATGATTTCCGTGTTAATGGAATCCTTGAAGGATTTGGCCAATAAAAACGGAATTTTCTGTTAAATGCAGAAATTGCCATGTGAATGCAATGCTGTCATTGTGAGGGGAAGGAGCGTTTGTGTGGGTAGGTAATTTCCTGCGGAGTTAGACTAGTTTAGCATGCTAATGTGGTTGTGTGTGTGACTCAGGCTGGATGAGTATACTTTCACCATGTTGTGTTTTACCTTTTTAATATAAGAAGCGTTTTACAATGCCCGATGAGACCGTGCAGGTTCGTAGGGAAAAAACAAGAAGCACATTTATTTTTGCACTCCGCTCGTCTTAGCCGTGAAGAAACACCCTCACATACAGAACATACTTTCCGGCCTTCAAAATCAGAATGCTCTACGCCACGTGTCATCTAACTGTGTAAATAAAATAAAGTATACAGTTGGAAGACTACATCTTCCTTAATTACAAGCACTGCCATTACATTTTGTTGAAAATTTTGTAGCAATGTGTTCAGAGGCTGACATCTCATTAGAAAAGTTAGCCAGGCTATAGCCATTGCTCAATTGCTGGGCAAAATTGTCCATTGATGTGTTGCATCAGTTGGATTTTTGCATTTGTATTTACATTTTATTCACTAACCCAAAAAGCACATACACAAATAAATAAGTAGAAAATGGAATTCTAAAAAAATTCAAACAAAAAATAGAATTTGCCAAGAAATAAATCTGAATTTGCAGACCCCACAAGAATGTTAACTCCTTGTTCCCAACATACAGTATTTTGCAATGTAGCGAAATTGCATCAAAAACAAGATGTTGTGAGAGAGTACCACAAGCTACCCAACGTGCCTTGTGGCGGAAATATATATGGGTGGGGTTTTTTTTGCCATGGGTATTGTGCGTAAATATTTGTATGCCCACATGGTGCAGTAGGTAGGTTACTTTGTGCGCTGACGTGTTGTTTTGTTTGGATCACTTTTTGGACAACCTACAGTTGCATCTGACTATTTTGGCGACTCAAGCGTGCCACAATAGCACTGCAAGTCATGTTGGTTTTGATGTCAAGTTAAAAATTTGTTTATTTTTTTTTAAAGAACTTGGAAAAGATGGGTAGGCTGGATTAAGACACTTGGTAAGTCTAATGCGGCCCTTGGGCTGCAGTTTGCCCCTCTTTTTAAAAGCATTACTTTTAAAGTAAAAAGTACAATGAAGAAATATAAAACATATATGAAAATATATTGCGATTTACTAAATTAACAAAGACTATATTCTAAATTATTTGCTCATGTAATCGGTATCTATTTTTCAATGCCAGTAGTACAACTCAGGGTTTTTCAAATGTGACTAGGGCTTAATTCATATGTATGTATGTATGTATGTATGTGTAAATCAAATATCCAATATATCTGCTGCTGCCTGAACAGTCAGGTCGCATACATCCAGCCTTTACAGTACATCGTCAAAAGGCGTGTTTTACCGTGTAAAGGTACACACTGATGTAGGTAAAAGTTCTTCTTGTCAGTCGATTTTTTTTTTTTTTTTAACTGTCACACCCCTTTGGAACAGACATTGGTCTCTGTCTTCTTAATATCCTAGGTGGAATCACTTGGTCAAGAAAATATTGACTCCCCTTTGCACAAAATTCTTGAAATTGCCACAAACACAATAAGGACAGCACACTTTACTTTGGCAAAGACACTGAAGTGATGTACATGTGCAAAAGCACATGTACATCACTTCCTGGACATTTTTGCTTTCCCATTAACTAGTAAAATAATATAAATGGCTTCCGCGACAAGATTGGGCCAGGTTTTTGCCGTAACTCTGAGCCACTCTGAATTTCTCCTGGAGATTAAAAAAGTATCTATCTCTCTCTATCACAACTTGGTAGGTGCGGTAATGCACCTCAAATCGGTTGTGACTGGTACCCTCGTGAAGTTAGTTTCACGTTGGGCACTGAATATTTAGCTCTGTAGCTACAGCGGTAGATTCCCCTCATTGTGCCCGTACTTTTCAGTCATGGTGCGGGGAGCTCGCACGCAAGTGCCGCTCGTTGTTTGTACTAGGGACTGAAGATGTACCAATCCACATTTTTTGGCATCAGATCCGATTATTTCAATAGTCTTGCTGATCCGATCTAGTACCGATTCTTCTTTTAAAAAAAAAAAAAAAAAAAATGTGGAATTGAACATGGTTACTAAAATAGCTCTCCAAAGCATTAAAAATAATGCCACCAAAGTATTGCTGAATTTACTTTTTTTATTACACAGCATGACCAACAATATTGTTTGGCTTTTGTAACAAACCTCAGTCAGGGCCCCAATGAAAATAAAAGTCCATCCAATAAAATATATAATTGAAAAAAATGGGCGTGAAAAAAACTGTGGCGATGATTGTTTTGGTTAAAGATCAATTTGTGGTGTGATTTAGAACAATTAGTGGTCTCATGTCAATAAGTGAGGCGGGGCACGATGGCGAGCGTCTGGTGGCCGGGCCTGCACCCATGGGGCCCGGTCGGCCACAGCCCGAAAAGGTAACAGGGGTCCCCCCTCCCATGAGCTCACCACTTGTGGGAGGGGCCAAAGGGGTCGGGTTCAAAGAGAGCTGGGTGGCGGCCGGAGGCAGAGGCCTTGGCGGTCCGATCCTCGGCTACAGAAGCTAGTTGTCGGTACGTGGAATGTCACCTCTCTCGCGAGAAGGAGCCTGAGCTGGTGCGTGAGGTGGAGAAATTCCGGCTAGATATAGTCGGACTCACCTCAACGCACGGCAAGGGCTCTGGAACCAGTCCTCTCGAGAGGGGCTGGACTTCATTCCACTCTGGTATTGCCAGCAATGAGAGGCGACGAGCAGGGGTGGCAATTCTTCTTGCTCCCCAGCTCCAAGCCTGCACGTTGGAGTTTAACCCGGTAAACGAGAGGGTAGTTTCCCCCTGTTGTTTGCGCTTATGCGCCAAACCGCAGTTCAGAACACCCGCCCTTTTTGGAGTCCTTAGAGGAAATACCAGTGCTCCCTCGGGCGATTCCCTTGTTCTGTTGGGTGACTTCAACGCTCATGTTGGCAGCGACAGTGCGACCTGGAGAGGTGTGATTGGGAGGAACGGCCCTCCTGATCTTAACCCGAGCGGTGTCTTGTTATTGGACTTCTGTGCTCGTAACGGATTGTCTATAACGAACACCATGTTCAAGCATAAGGGTGTCCACTTGTGCACTTGGCACCAGGACACCCTGGGCCGCAGTTCGATGATTGACTTTGTGGTTGTGTCGTCGGGCTTGCAACCACATGTTTTGGACACTCGGGTGAGGAGAGGGGCGGAGCTGTCAACTGATCACCACCTGGTGGTGAGTTGGTTCTGATGGTGGGGGAGGATGCCGGTCAGACCTGGCAGACCCAAACGCATTGTGAGGGTATGCTGGGAACGCCTGGCAGAATCCCCTGCCAGAGTTTCAACTCCCACCTGCGGGAGAGCTTTGACCATGTTCCGAGGGAGGCAGCGGACATTGAATCCGAGTGGGCGATGTTTCGTGCCTCCATTCTCGATGCGGCCGATCGGAGCTGTGGTCGGTGCCTGTTGTGGCGGTAATCCCAGAACCCGTTGGTGGACACCAGTGGTGAGGGATGCCGTCAAGCTGAAGAAAGAGTCCTATCAGGCCGTCTTGGCCCATGGGACTCTGGAGGCAGCTGACAGGTACCGGAAGGCCAAGCGGTCTGCAGCTCTGGCGGTCGCTGAGGCAAAAACCCGGACATGGGAGGAGTTCGGAGAGGCCTTGGAAAAAGACTTCCGGATGGCTTCAAAGAGATTCTGGACCACCACCCGCCGTCTCCGGCGGGGGAAGCAGTGCACAGTCAACACCGTGTATGGTGGGGACGGTGTGCTGCTGAACTCGACTCGAGATGTTGTGGACCGGTGGAGGGAATACTTTGAAGACCTCCTCAATCCCACCGACACGCCTTCCAACATGGAAGCAGTGCCTGGGGACTCTGAGTTGGGTTCGCCTATCTCTGGGGCTGAGGTCACCGAGGTGGTCAAAAAGCTCCTTGGTGGCAAGGCCCCAGGGGTGGATGAGATCCGCCCGGAGTTCCTTAAGGCCCTGGATGCTGTGGGCGTGTCTTGGTTGACACGACTCTGCAGCATTGCGTGGACGTCGGGGTCGGTGCCCCTGGACTGGCAGACCGGGGTGGTGGTCCCGCTTTTCAAGAAGGGGGACCGGAGGGTGTGTTCTAACTATCGTGGGATCACACTCCTCAGCCTCCCCGGTAAGGTCTATTCAGGGGTTCTGGAGAGGAGGATCCGCCGGATAGTCGAATCTCGGATTCAGGAGGAGCAGTGTGGTTTTCGTCCTGGCCGTGGAACTGTGGACCAGCTCTATACTCTCGGCAGGGTCCTTGAGGGTGCATGGGAGTTTGCCCAACCAGTCTACTTGTGTTTTGTGGACTTGGAGAAGGCATTCGACCGTGTTCCTTGGGGAATACTGTGGGGAGTGCTCCGGGAACATGGGGTATCGGACCACCTAATCCAGGCGGTTCGTTCCCTGTATGACCGGTGTCAGTTTGGTTCGCATTGCCGGCAATAAGTCGGACCCGTTTCCAGTGAGGGTTGGACTTTGTCACCGATTCTGTTCACTACTTTCATGGACAGAATTTTTAGGCGCAGCCAGGGCGTTGAGGGGTTTCACTTTGGTGGCCGCAGGATTCGATCTCTGCTTTTTGCAGATTACGTGGTCCTGTTGGATTCATCGAGCATTGACCTGCAAGTCTCACTGGATCGGTTCGCAGCTGAGTGTGAAGCGGCTGGAATGAGAATCAGCACCTCCAAGTCCGAGTCCATGGTTCTCTCCCGGGAAAGGGTGCAGTGCCATCTCTGGGTCGGGGATGAGGTCCTGCCTCAAGTGAAGGAGTTTAAGTACTTTGGGGTCTTGTTCACGAGTGATGGAAAGATGGAACGTGAGATTGACAGGCGGTGCAGCGTCTGGAGTGATGCGGACTCTGGACCGATCTGTCGTGGTGAAGAGAGAGCTGAGCCGAAAGGCAAAGCTCTCAATATACCGGTCGATCTACGTTCCTACCCTCACCTATGGTCATGAGCTTTGGGTAGTGACCGAAAGGACAAGATCGCGGGTACAAGCGACCGAAATGAGTTTTCTCCGCAGGGTGGCTGGGCTCTCCCTTAGAGATAGGGTGAGAAGCACTGTCATCCGGGAGAGACAAGGAGTAGAACCGCTGCTCCTCCGCATTGAGAGGAGTCAGATGAGGTGGCTCGGGCATCTGGTTAGGATGCCTCCCGAACGCCTTCCTGGCGAGGTGTTCAGGGCACGTCCAATTGGTAGGAGGCCTCAGGGAAGACCCAGGACACGTTGGAGAGACTATGTCTTTCAGCTGGCCTGGGAACGCCTCGGCATCCGCTGGGAAGAGCTGGACGAAGTGGCCGGGGAGAGGAACCTCTGGGCTTCCCTGCTTAGGTTGCTGCCCCAGCGACCCGACCTCGGATAAGCAGAAGAAAATGGATGGATGGATGTCAATAAGTGGTATACTAATTACTGTTGCCAGTATGTTTAAGACGAACATGTTATATTTACAGGTTTAGGCTTTTTTAATGTACACTTGTGCACAGTGGTGCTCTGCACAGTTATTGTAATGAGGATTATTAAGTCATTATAAAAAGACAAATTTCACAAATTGTAAAGAAATAATTTGTATCGCAAATACGGTTTGTGTAGGCCTCGTTACAATGCAGTTGTGCATATGGGATTTGCAGTTGACTCTTTTATAGGTGGATTTGCTCAAAACTTTGCCAATATTTTCCCGGCTAGGATACATTTGTATTTAAGACTATTTCATAGAATTTGTTTAATCAGTGGTCTGCAGTTGACAAGGAGCAGGTTGCCTAGCAACAAGCAACTTTTCAGAAAACATTGACCTCCCCCCACCCCTTTTGAGTGTCCTTGACTGCCTTCATTCATACAAGCAGCCTTGTGCAGCATATTCAGAGACGTGTTAGACTCTGAATAGCATTGAATTTGCTTGTTCTCAGGTAAATCAAGACCGTGCAGGCGTGTTGTGTGGGCAGTCTCTGTGTGTGGGGGAGAGTTTGAGGGGTGGCAGAGCACGTTCATAAACCTGTTGTTGTTGACAAGTTGTCGTCTGACGCCGTTGCCGCTGTCCTCCCTTCTTCGTTTGTTGGATTTCCTGCTGGAAGACAGCATCAGCAATTTGAAGAGTTGTTGGCCGCCCTTGAACTACCGCGCTCATGCTGTCAGATACAAGAAGTCGGCTCTTTGAGTTCTTAGCGCACGGCTTGGTGAGTTGTTCTCCATTCGGACCCTGTTTGCAGTTTGTTGCTGCCTTTTGTGTTTATATAGACAACTGGAACATCTTTAAGACAGATGAGTTGTACTGTTACCAGGAAATAAAATTCAAGGTAAAATATTCCTCAAAAGTTGCAACAAATTTAACAAGACTTGAGAGAATGTTGCAAGACCTTAGTGCGCCTGGGAATTGTCTGGATGCTACAAAGATCAACTTTGCCTTTTCTTTGGCTTTTGTGGTTCCCATGCATTACTGGTGGTTTGCTTAGTATTTAGTAGATAGTTGGACGGTTAGCCGCACACTCGTAGTCATACATTATATTTGGGCTTAACTTCTTTTTACACTTGGTTGTGATGTTGAAAAATCGTATCAAGATCATCTTGATTTTTCAATAAATCCATCCATTTTCCTCCGCTTATCCGGGTCCGGGTCGCGGGGGCAGCAGCTTCAGTAGGGAAGTCCAGACTTCCTGGTCCCCAGCGACCTCTTCCAGCTCCACCAGGAAGACACCAAGGCGTTCCCTAGCCAGCTGTGAGACATAGTCCCTCCAGCGTGTCCTAGGTCTTCCCCAGGGCCTTCTCCTGGCTGGGAATGCCCGAAACACCTCACCAAGGAGGCGCCCGGGACGCATCCGGATGAGCTGCCCGAGCCACCTCAACTGGCTACTCTTGACCAAGTTCTCGAGAGGAGCCATGGTTTAGTATCTGCTGAAAATCTGCCAGCTGAAGATATAATAGCGCGGCATTTAGGGGTTTGTGCTGACGTAGCTGACGTTGCAAAATTCAACAACTACCGCGGTTGTTAGGGACTCTCTCCAAGTATGCTGCTTCTTATATAGTGTTTTTCCACTACAGAGACCAGGCATGCCTCCATCCGGCCGCATGAACCCGCAGGGACCGGCCATGGGCCCACCTGGGTACGGCGGCAGCCCCGTGTCCCGTCCTGGGATGCCCGGTGTGATGGACCCATCTCGCAAGAGGCCAGCTCCGCAGCAGATCCAGCAGGTGCAGCAGCAGAGCCGCAACCAACAGTAAGTTAGTTTCACATAAAGGATCAGAGGCGGTCATGTTGTCACAATTAAAAAAAAAACAAACTTTAGGTTTTGATATTGCTGCATTTGAAAGTGAGACTCCAACTAAAGAGTGAGAGATTAGTAGAATGTTTTCTAGAGAAATGAGCTAATATTTGATATTAGTTACTTTCACAACAGCTGCCTCTCAGTCAAGATGACCTTTTAATGTGTTTTGTACAGCACCAAGAAGAAGAAGATGGCTGATAAAATACTACCTCAGAGGGTGAGATGGAGTAGGGGTAGTATTTAAAAAGAGACACACACCATATGTGTTCTTATAATACTCTGTCCACTGTTCCGTCCCAGCAGATCAGGGAACTGGTCCCAGAGTCTCAGGCTTACATGGATCTACTGGCCTTTGAGAGGAAGCTAGATCAGACCATCATGCGCAAGAGGCTGGACATCCAGGAGGCCCTCAAGAGGCCCATTAAGGTTTGTTTGAGTTGCACCCTGGTGTTGGACATAAGAGTTTCTGCTATGTTCCATTTTCCTGATAACATTAAAGCCACCGGACACTTGCACTTGCAATATTGTCCCTGCAGTGGCACTTAATTATGTGTGCAAAAAAGTTAATTTGCTGTGAATTTGCAAAAATATTATGAAAAAAAAATGAACTGAACTTTTGTCTAGGCGGCAACCATAAACCTCAGCTAAGTATGCAAAAAAAACTCGAGCATGAGCTGGCGTAAAGCAAAAGCCAGTGTAAGGCTATGTTCACACTGCAGGGTCGGATTCCCCAATTCGGATTTTTTGATTAGAACAAAAAAAAATTTTTTTATGTGGTCGTTCACATTACCAAACAAATGCGACTTGTAATGTGAAAGCAACGTGCCTGGAAAGTGACGTGCATGCGCAGAAGTACGACATCACTTGCTTTTCCGTGTATTTACAGAAGTTAAGACCGCTGCAGTGTGTGATCCAGTGATTAATTTTATACCGTGAAGTATATTGAGTTACTGGGGTAATCACCAATATAGCAAAGCTAATATAGAACATCAGTAAAAACAAAGGACAAAATCATATCTGAAGTATCAAAAGTATCACTGTTTTGATTTTAGAATCGACTTTAGATTATGAAGAGCTGATATCGGAGATATCGAGATTTCAGTATTGGTCCGCACATTACTAGCAAGCTCTCCTTATTGCGTTTGTGGCAATTTCAAGGATTTTATCCAGCGGCAGTCAATATTTTCTCAACCAAATGCCGACATTGCCGAGAGCTGCTTCAAAGTCTCGGTAAGCACAGCAATACACACCTTTCTATGGCGTATATGTCAGATATATGTGACCTGAGTGTTCATACTGCAGTCACATCACATACATATCACACTTATATCCACATATGAATGAGACCTGAGTCGCATTTAAAATAATCACAATTGTGCTGTTCACACTGACATACATATGAGCAAACAATCAGAATTGACCTGCAATGTGAACATAGCCTAAGATAGCTGGATTAGTTTATTTTAGCAGGGCAATGCGGATGTTTGTGGCACTCGGGCTGTATGAGTTGTGCATAAGTGCTTGGTAATGTAACCGTTTTAGGTTGGCCGCCAGTGAAATAGGAACGACAGTATCACCTGCAAGAGGCAGCTATTTCACTTAGGTGGGCCGATATCAGACATCCCTAGTAAAGAGTAAAAGGAAGGAAACTAAAGGAAAAAGAAACTGAATTTGAGAAAAAATAAAATGGATTCCGTAGGGTCATAAGGTTAAACCTTCTTCTTTCTGCACTTTTCCCTGCTCCTCTGCAAGATAATATAGACACCTTTTTCTGCAATAAGAGCTTCTTCTCTGGAGTTCCAACATCTTGTAGGCCCCTTGCAAATAAAGCAATAATAAAGCTTGGAGTGATGTGTGCTACGGTATTAGTGTGGTGCAGCGTGAGACAAAACGGAACCAAATTATGCCATGACTGCCCCATGTATCCAGGAAGTGGTGGTGACAATGCATACCCATGCAGAACAGCATTGTGCATACTATGTCATACACTAGACGTAAACAGTACTTGCTCTGTAAAAAAACGTGTGTGGGAACGTGGCATTTGAAACCAATGTGCGCCATTTTTTGTCACAAATGGTGTTCCAAGTGCCTAAGTTATGGGTAAACAGAACGCAAACAATGCACAAACTAGTCTTCACACTTTTCAGGCATACCATCTAATTGACACACATCTGATTGCCGCGGGAGAATGTGGAGGCAAAATTTGTGCATGTCTCAAGGTGACATAACATGAACCTTTTTGTTGCCTCCTTCAGCAAAAGAGAAAGCTTCGCATTTTCATATCAAACACCTTCAATCCAGCCAAACCTGATGCTGAGGATGGAGAGGGTACTGTTGCATCATGGGAACTACGTGTGGAGGGGCGTCTGCTGGAAGATGTAAGAGCCATAATAAATAGCCCTTTTTTTCTCCTAAATTTTACTGGTTGATTCATTTCAATGTGCATTTTTTTGTGTTACAGACGGCCGTATCCAAATATGAAGCCACCAAACAGAAAAGGAAGTTCTCCTCCTTCTTCAAGTCTCTGGTGATCGAGTTGGACAAGGATCTTTACGGTCCAGATAATCACCTTGTTGAGGTAAATCCATAGGGAGTGACGCTTTTCTTCCAGAACTTTTTCCAACAATCTTTTCCCTAAATGCTGCCTTCAGAGGGGGCAAAAAGATTTTTTTTTGTCTTTTTTTGTACACTTGTTAAACAGGAGCAGCAGATGTCATTGATTTAAAATTGTTTGCTTGACAGTACCGTCCTGAAGAGGTGTACTTGTCATTAGAAAAATAATGCCTTTGCCCCATTTTAGTGGCATAGGACCGCCACCACCCAGGAGACTGACGGTTTCCAGGTGAAGAGGCCCGGTGATGTGGGTGTTCGCTGCACCGTCTTGCTCATGCTGGACTATCAGGTACGCGGGTCAATCCTAATAATAATAATGCCTATAATAACTGCCTTAGCGGAAGAAATCCACAATATTCTGTTGTGTTTTTTTTAATTGCAAACCTAAACAGCCACCTCAGTTCAAACTGGACCCTCGCCTGGCTCGCATGCTGGGCATCCACACTCAGACCCGACCGGTCATCATTCAGGCTCTGTGGCAGTATGTCAAGACCCACAAGTTGCAGGACCCCCATGAGCGAGAGTTCATCAACTGTGATAAGTACCTGCAGCAGGTGGGCAAAGGCTTTCTTTCTGCAGCTGACATTGTGGTTAATAGACATAGGAGTCTGGCTCTTGATGTTGTACAGTGCTCCTTTCTCAGCCTCCTGTTGTCCTTGTATGGAGACGGTTTGCAACTTTGTGTGTCACAGAGAACACAAGAGACAGACATAACAGGCACAGCTCCAGAGACTAAACACGACTGTGCTGCAGCCCAGATCTGTTCCATGTTGGCGTTCAATGTCATTTCACTAAAAAGCTTCTGCATAAGAATATAAGCTGAAGTCGAATTTAATGGTGCCTAATATTTTTCTTCCCAGGGAATTATGCTGAAAATTAGTAGAAATTTTCCACTAATGGAGTTTTTCTTACTACTGCTACTTTTGTGTCATCCCATTATTCCTATCAGCGCTGACAGCTTTTCCATAGGTGCTTGAAATTCTTGGAATTGGTCACATTGAACTTTGAAGGCTAGAAATGCTTTACAGACTAGTATTTGAGTTGACTGTCGACTATGTGACATTTTTACAAGATATTTATTGACAATGAGATTGTCTGTGATGATTGTTTGAGGGAAGCTCAGTGGGTATGTATTCAGTATTCACAATGAATTTGAAGATTTTTTTGGTCAAAAACATTTAGTCTAATAATTCATAAATGTGATAATGCAGGTATAATGTACAGCATAGAAGTACAACCATTAAAAAAAAAACGTTTTTGCCAAATGTGAACATAGCATAATTAATAATTGCTCTGAGATGCAAAAGTGAAACTTGCAGTGAGGTGAAGTTAATAAACAGAAGTCGTTACTGGAATTACAACAGGCAACCGGTGTGGATTTTGTTAATACAGACTACATCAGGAGTACACACCAAGCACTTCGAAATACTTCGTGTAGGAATTGTGCTGTGTGAAAAAACTTACCTTGCCTTACCTAAGAGCGGTGTGTTTGGTAGCCAAGTGCGAAAAGTGGGCTTCTATTATATAAGGATACATATTTAATATTGGGCTACTGAACGACACATGAATTTCCTCTGGTGGGATTAATAAAGTATCTATCTAATATAGTTTGCCAAGTTGTTGAGAAAGCCAAAAATTGATCTTGTAAATGCTCTTTAAATGGCGTATGACCCTTAAAATTAGTTTTTTTTTTTCAATCAGATCTTTGAGACTCAGAGGATGAAGTTCTCTGAGATACCGCAGCGCTTGCATGCACTGCTGATGCCTCCGGAGCCCATCATCATCAACCATGTGATCAGGTAGCAAAACATCAGGCCACACCCTTGCTGGACTGGCTCGAAAAATTACCCCAGACCGCTTAAACTAAATGTGCACTTTGACATATCCCTTCCTCTGCCAGCGTGGACCCTAACGACCAAAAGAAGACCGCATGCTATGACATTGATGTGGAGGTTGACGACACACTGAAGACCCAGATGAACTCATTTCTGCTGTCCACGGCCAGTCAGCAGGAGATAGCAGGGCTGGACAACAAGGTAACAACAGGCTCCAGGTGGTGTTTATATAGAGGAACTGAGCGGGGCGTTTATCAACCATGTTTTGTTTTGTAGACAACAAGGTAACAACAGGCTCCAGGTGGTGTTTATATAGAGGAACTGAGCGGGGCGTTTATCAACCATGTTTTGTTTTATTTAGTGTAGAACACCGCTGTCTCGCAATGATTCTGACATTTTGTCATCACAGCTCCTGCACTAGGTGTACCTAATGAAATGACCAGTGAGTGTATTATAGGAATAGTGGGTGTGCTTCATGATACTTTGATCTGCAACCAAATTAAATGTGGTGTGAAGGTGATGCTCCATTAAGCACATACTTATTGTGGCTACAGATGGCACCAGCATGCTGTGGCCAATTTCATACAATTCTGCTCCCAATGTGTTTCGCCTTGTGTGTCATATTCTCTCTGCAAATCCTTGAGGTCAGTCAGGGCTTCTCCACCCCCTGCCAACAGTTATTAGGAAGCACAGGGTGTCCCAGCTCTTTATTTTGGAGATGGTGACTCCTGCTGGTCAGTGACGTTTTTTTTCCCAGCCTGACAGTTTAGTGAAAAGAGTCATCCATGAGAATAACATAACCCAGTGTATTCAGTTTTACGGAACTCTGTCAGCACCTCTCATACTTGACGCATGCTCTCAGATCCATGAAACCATTGAGACCATCAACCAGCTGAAGACCCAGAGAGAGTTCATGCTCAGCTTTGCCAGGGACCCTCAGGGCTTCATCAATGATTGGCTGCAGTCGCAGTGCAGAGACCTCAAGGTGAGGCTTTACATCTACCCTTATGTTTTTCACAGGATTGTAATCTATTTATGGTGGGGGTGTAGATGTCAAGGTCTAATTTGTATAACTGGCCATGTGTGGGGAAGACAAATCAAGAAAAACACAATTGTTTAGAAATAAAAATGAACTTTCTTCTGTCGCTTCTTGTGGTTTTTTTTTTTTTTTAAATGTCACAAGTAAGATGAAGCCACCTGCGAGTGATTTTAGGTGGGGGAGCCACAGCAGGACCTTTTGCTCAAGAAGAGCAATACCGGCTTCAATGTTAGTCTCCAATTGAGGAAAGATTTGTTAAATTTGTTGCTGTTCGCTTTTATGAAAAATAATCTTGTGGAGTCTGAATACTTAAAACTGATGCCTCCTGGTACGTCTTATTCTCTGGCAGACCAGGTGCTACGAGGTGTTTTAAGAAGCACAGTTATGCCATCTACTGCACGGAGTTGTAGTGACAAGCTGCATTCGCAGTCCCATTATGTGTTTATGAGCCAGAGCCAACATAGTGCCAAATCTATTTGTGCCACAAATATACTGGTTTCTAGTGTGTTTCCAATACTTCAATACGTGCCATTTTAAGAAATGTGTGATGCATGTTATTTGGGTGCCATTGCAGTCATACAAACACTGGAGACCATGACGTACCTGTGTCATGCTCCGAGAAAGTGGAGCATGACACATTCAATAACACTCTGGCGGGTGCTCGCCTCACACCCATCCACAAAGCGACGAACCGCGCTGTCCTCTGCTGAATCTGACACGTCACAGTGCTTTAGTTCCATGTGTGCACACATTTACTCATGTACCTCTGCATCACCTAATGGAGTTTTCTCATGTAAACAGACCATGACGGACGTTGTGGGCAACCCAGAGGAAGAGAGACGAGCAGAGTTCTACTACCAGCCGTGGGCTCAGGAGGCCGTCTGCCGCTACTTCTACTCCAAGGTGAACCTTCAGCACTGTCTTGTAGGTGTGCAGGTTGACGCCTCAATAAATCTTTTTTTTTTTGGTGTTCCAGGTACAGCAGAGGAGACAAGAGTTGGAGCAAGCCCTTGGCATCAGGAACACCTAATGAACTCTTTGTGACGTTCTGCCACAAGTGATTAGCGATGATCTAGGATTTAGGACAAGTTTGTTTGTCCTTTTTTTGTTCACACATTTGCTTTTTGAGCACAATGATTTTTGCATGTCTTAACCTTACATTCCTCTTCCATGTTCACTCTCATTTAACACCCCACCAAGGTCCCGAATGTGCACAAATGAAAAGCAGACGAGCAGATTGTACTTGGCAACAATTCATTTATCTGGTTCTTGACCAAAAAAACACTGACCTGACTTGTGCCCATATTGTAAAATTGTACTCGAACATGGTGCCACTCCTTCAAACAAGGTGCCATTGTAGTTCTTTCTATCTTCAACTAATTATTTCCTTTTAATTTGATTAACCCTTTTCATGAACTATGTATAGTATCAGTACCTGTCTTGTTTGCTAGTACAGAAGATGATCAAGGAAGTAGCTAGTACCAGTACCTCTAGTCCAAATAGTTTTGTACATACTGAGCAGAAGATGAAGTCGAATTGTACCTCTTATCCCTTCATATGTTTTATTTTTTATTTTTAACTTTTGTCTAAACTTGGATAGTAGAAGCTGTATTTATAATATTAATAATAATCAGCTTTTAGCTCTCTCTAAACATGAGTGCAGTGGTCACTTAGGAAATGCTGCAGGGATGAATCCTTCCTTAAAGTGCAAAGGCGATGCATAAACAGCTGAGCCTTCACTGGCAAATCGTTGAAACGATTAAATGTGTGTGTTGGGGAGAGTGACATCTGATTAGGAAACCACTGGGGAAGTGACTTTAGTATTATTTGAACCAATTTCATGGACCAAACTTATTTTTCTGTATGTTCTTATGTCATAATAAAAGATATGTAATGATAATTGGCTCTCTGTTCCATTTTGCTTGATAGATTGATAAGATAAAACGGCAACATTCAAATCAAACATGCACATGCAACTGGTGGAAATAAAAATGCATATAAAATTTTGCTTGAGTAAATACTCAGCAAAATGTACACTCCTGAGCAAAATCTAAAGATGAGTTGAAAAGTGTTGCACTGTTGAAGCAAAGGTTACAATTAGAGCTCAAAATGCAAAAAAGACTTTTAGCAGGCAGTTAAAAATGGGATTTCAACTCAAACATGTCTTAGTCAGCGGTTAAAGTTTGAGACCACAGCTCTAAAAAGGCGAAATCTGCACAACAAACTGGATTCCATTTTGTGTCTGTTATTCACACTGTCAATGACCTGATGGCAAAAGTGAAAATGTGTTAATGAGCTGCAAAGGCAAGGAATCGCACAACTCTATCACTGCTGGGTCATTTTGAATGTCCTAAAAGATCCTGAGGGTTATAAAACAAAAAAGTTGAGTGGTTAAACCATCCATCCATTTTCTATGCCGCTTATCCTCATTAGGGTCGCGGGGATGCTGGAGCCTATCAAAGCTGACTTGGGGTGGGAGGCGGGGTACACCCTGGACTGGTCGCCAGTCAATCGCAGGGCAGACATATCACCATTCGCACTCGCATTCATACCTATGGACAATTACAGTCGCCAACTAACCTAACATGCATGTTTTTGGTATGTGGGAAGAAAAGCGGAGTACCCGGAGAAAACCCACACACGCAGGCGGAGAACATGCAAACTCTACACAGAGATGCCCAAAGGAGATTCGACCAACATGTTACCCACTCATCCACCGTGCGGCCGTATATACCTACCAGTATGTCCAAATGTATTATACTCAACATGCCTTTTGACTTTGGAATAGACTTCCCAGCTCTCCATTTTGTTGCATTCTCCTGGTTTCAAGTTTAGTTTGTACGGTACAGATAAATAGATATCAGTTGTCAATAGTATTTCCGGCTTCTGGGGGGGGGTGACAGAAAATAACAGAACCACTGGGTTAAACCAACAAAATCTGAGGAAGGTCCACCCAAATGAAGGCCATTGGTGGTGCATATTGCAGCCCAATTGATGGCTTCCAATGTCGCTGGCATGACAAAGATCCCACTTGAGATGTTTCTACTGTGCACAGTGGCTCGGGTACCATCACTATCTAGACTGCCTTGTACATCAGTTCCAGACAGTAGATGTCCCTGGTGCCATCTTCACCACTTGGTTCCCACCACCTCCATAGGCCTAAAGCCATTTTTGAAGTGATCAAGAACAGTGGAGCTATCTGTTACCCAGACATTTTTTCCATACCTTTTATTCCAGGAGTTTAATTTAAAAAAACCGAGTTAAATTCTTAAAGACTATATCTTCATTTAATTATTGTATATACTAGACGACGAAGTTTCTAATAGCGACGCAGGTCGACAAAGACGTGACGTCATAAGTAAATAACTTACCAATCAGCTCGCCTTAAGTGAAGAACTCGCGCGTTACGTCATCCCAGCTCGGAGGGAGGGGGAGAGCGCGAGGTGAGCGTTCGGGCTCGCGCCAGGCGCGTTCCCGCTATAAATAGGGGCGTGTTCGGTGTTCGGTTGCGTGGAGGGCAACTGATGGCTGCTCCCAAGAAAGTGTGTGTGGTCGGCTCCGGAAACTGGTGAGTAACTCCTGGAAGCTTTTTATTTCATCCACAAAGTAAGTCCTGTTCTTTGTGTTGTTGCAGCTGTCGTTATATAATTGCACCCATAAAGTTCTGGCCGTTGGACTATTTTTAGCAACCTTAAGCATGACCCCGTTGACCTTTGATGGCTCCGCACAAGCAGCCTTCCAAATGACAGAAAAAAAGTTGTCAGTCTCACGCAGATCTTTTCTTTGGAGTAGGATGTATTCCGTTACAAAGATGTTGCAACCTCTTGTTTGGCGGTTTTGGTCACCTGGTGGAACTCTTGTGTGTTGGTATTTGTCTTGTTTACATCTCTGCCCCAATGGCAAACTGTGGCTCCTAATTATAGTGGACATGTTTTTTTGCAGCCCCTATGTACACGTAACCAACCCCAAACACACAGCCACTACTGCAAATTGTTGGTATCAATCCGATACCGATGAAATACGAGGGCAGCATTGCCGATATCGCAAATAATTTGGACATTCGTCAAGATTGTTGTATGATTTTGATTGAATTTTGTTGATCATGATTGTAATTAGAATGAAACTTCTTTTAGATGTAAAAAAAAAATCAAATTTACCTATATAACGATATAAGACAATGAAACAGTATCAGTGAAATAATATAATTCCCTTTTATTACGTACACGTGTTTGAGCAAAATAAAGTCAATGTTAAATAACAGCAAAAAAGATGTATAAATACAGTATAACAATATAAACAACAAAACAAACCAAAAATGTGTAAAAGTAAAGATAGAATAACTGAAAAAATATTACGCTTTTATAGACCCAATATTGATACTAGCCTTGGATCAGTCCCCCCACAGCGATACTTGTGCTCAATGTGTGTGTTTAAGTTCAAGCTGCAATTGTCATGTGAGTAATAATAGTTAAATTTACATTTTTATACAATTATTTCCTCCATAGGAAATGAAGGAAATAGAAATGATCTGTTCCAGGGACAAGCATCGGCCATCATAAAACTCTTAACTGCACAGGCAGTTTAAATTTAAGTGTAAAAATAAGCTAACCACCTTCAAGGTTAAATGCTATGATAGTAAAACATTCATACATTCACTATTCTTCATTTAGTCTTAAAGTGTAAAAAGAAGTTAATCGCTGTAAAAGTGTTTTCTGCTTACTCACTTTTCAAAAGTGTTACTGCTCTGGTGATATTTTTATGCTGTATTTGCCATGTTCTTCCCTGGTCCTTTTGAAAGAAGTGACAGGAAAAACTAAACCAGGAACGGATGAATCCTTCCATACACGCTCTTGGGTGACAGTGGTTTGAACACAAAAATTTTTGCAACTTAAGGTCACCATCCATCCATCCATTTTCCTCCGCTTATCCGGGTCCGGGTAGCGGGGGCAGCAGCTTCGGTAGGGAAGTCCAGACTTCCCAGCGACCTCTTCCGACTCCATCGGGAGGACACCAAGGCGTTCCCAGGCCAGCTGTGAGACATAGTCCCTCCAGCGCGTCCTAGGTCTTCCCGGGGGCCTTCTCCCGACTGGGCATGCCCGAAACACCTCACCAGGGAGGCGCCCGGGAGGCATCCGGACTAGATGCCCGAGCCACCTCAACTGGGTCCTCTCGATGTGAAGGAGCAGCGGCTCTACTCTGAGCTCCTCCCGGATGGCCGAGCTCCTCACCCTATCTCTTAGGGTGAGTCCAGCCACCCTACGGAGGAAACTCATTTCCGCCGCTTGTATCCGCGATCTC